>QKQZ01055184.1:0-11931 GCA_003595255.1 Solenopsis fugax | reverse complement strand
GCAAAAAATTATATTCTTGCTTATATATCATACAATCTTCTTTAAAAAATTTGATAATCTTGAGTTTCAGTGCAATATAAAATTTTTATTTTAATATTATAATAGTCATCTGAAGGGCACAATACGATTTTAATAATATGATATAATTCTGATAATAATAGTACGTATTAAAAAAAATTCTCATTCTTAGTTTGATTACTTTCTATCCGATACTTTTTCCTCTTAATTCATGAAAATTATTATTGAATAATGAGAATGTATTTTTCTTGATGAAACTATACAAAATTCTTCATCAGCAAGTTACGTCTATTAAACGCTATATAATCTTATTTCAATATTTAACACTTCAAAAATAAGGATTTTCTCAATATAAAAATGCTCTTTTTGTTTATGTAATATTTTTGTGACCAGTTCACTTCGATAATGAGAAAAGCACGCTCCGATTATCAAAAGTGTTTTTTCTACGCAAACTGAAAGTACAAAATGCCAAAATGCATTTGTGGTTACGTTAACGGTCCGGATCGCTAGTAAGTGTTGTAGCACGCCTATAAAGTTGGTACGTCGCGGAGACCATGCATAGATGCATATAAGGATCAGCGAGGGTACTACATAATGCATCACCGCGATTCTCTCCTATCCCATTGTGTGCGTGTGTGTCTATCCGACGTATACAGCATCGACTAACGTGTTTCAAATGGAGCCCTTTGTGGCTGCGGCGTCGGCGTCGAGATTGAATATAAACGCGGGAATAAGAAGCCATTTTATCACGCTTCCCGTTGAGCTTTTACTCTAGTGAAATTGAGGGCTTAGGGCGGGGGCTTAGAGAATTGGGAGAATTCTTCCTCGGCTTCGTTTGCCGCGAAAATGAAATGACGTTGCTTCGTCGGGGAGAGAACCGCTCCGCGCGTTTCTGCCCGCGTTTAATTCTTATGGTAATCATTAGCCACGCGCGCGCTTCCGAATATTCTGGCTCACCCGAATGCTTTTACTTTGGTAAAAGCACCGGAGCACTTTACGATACGAATCTCGCGGAAATAAGCGCACGTTTAAATTTGCTGGTACTTAACGAAGAAACGCTCTTAAAACCTGAAAAACAAACTGTAGACCTAGGGACAAATCAAACTGAAATTTATTGCTTTCGGATGGTGAATCGAAGCATTTCAGAGTATTCTTTGTTAATCCTTATTTGTCTATCTGATTCAAGTAATTTGGAAAACGTGTATTATAATATTTCGAAATGTCTGACGTTTCATTCGTGAATTATGTATTTTGCTGCGTACTCGGAGTGTTAAATCGGAATTCCGTGATATAGCGCAAGTTCCCTGATACCCTCGGCAGCGACGCAAAAGGAAAGGTCGACTGTCAGGATAAAAAGAACGCGCATTCGACGAGCACGCACGAAACGGTGTCGTTAAGCGCGACTGACGCATCATGATTCAACGTTCTGTCGTGGAAGAGGATTCGAAACGGAGAGCCTGCACCTGCAGGGCACTTTGAAGTAAGGTAGGTAATCCCTGCTCGCACGACGGCGACTAAGCCTCCATGATTTAGAAGCTCTTGGAGTATTTTAAGAGTCCCCTTTGCTCTGCCACCCCCGAAAACAGCCGCTCATACGAGCGCGTTCCGGCCTGTGTTTAGAAATGCAACACTGTCCACCGTCGTCTTGACTTGGCTAATCTTCCCATAGTTATGCTATCACTTTGTCGCGTTCTCGGTATCTGTATGTTATGTCCTAATCTCTGACGCGAGAGGATAAGTTGCCATTCCAAAAGCGAAAGCCATTCCAAAAATCAAATTTTAGCTTCTCAACAATGTTGACTGCGAATAATGATTACGTTCGCTTATTTGATAACTAATAAATTTATTTAGTAGTTACTTTATATCAGAGTAATAACTAGTTAAAAAGTTAAAAAGGTAAATAATAAAGTTATAAAATTAATTCTTAACTTAACTTAGTTATTTTTAAATAATTTAATTTTTAACTTTAACTAATTATTTTTATAAAACGCGAACTTTAATTTATTAACTTTGTTAACTAAGTTAAAAATTTATCTATGTAAAAAAGATAAAAAAAAAGAATATATTCCTACGTAAAAACAACAGTATTTCTTTGTTATTTCATACAAACTTAATTTGCAAACAAAATTTTAAAAATTTATTTGATGATTCATATTACAATTTTTTTGAGTAATCTAATTTTAAAAATTAAATTTCTAATTTATATCATATGAATAATGCTTTTAAAATTAACTTTTAATTTAACTTAAGTTAATTTAATCTTAATGTAACTTTTAATTGAGTTAGTTTTTTGTTCAACTTTTAAATTAACTTAAAAGTATTAATATAACTAAATTACAATAATTTTATAAGCCATTAACTTTAACTTAATTTAGTTAAAAAATATATTAAAATTTACCTAAATCTTCTTTATATATATTTCAAACTTATTCTTCAATGTGATCTGCATTTAGCAGAATGAATAATAAATCAGCTTCGAAAAAAGCTATCATATGAACATTAAAGTTGAGACTTTAAAATAAGCCTTGGACCATTTTATGATAATTTTATCATAAAGTTTTAGCTGAAAAATATTTAGTCCATAATTTTGATAATATATTCCAAGTATAAATGTTAACTTATCATAAATTAGTAATTCAATCAGTAATATATTAAATATATTTTAATTTTAAGTTCCTGAAATTGCTGTGATTTATTATATAAAAAATAATGCAGTATATAATCGAATATATAGTATAATAAGTAAAATATTTTAGTAATTTAAAATTTTTTATTTAAAATTCCTTATTTCCCTATTTAAAAACCAATACGTAAACATTATAAAAAATTAACGAAAAAATAACTGAAAAGTAACGAGTCATTACTTTTTGAATTATAACATAAATATAATTCTAACGTGTTACTTTTTACAGTCAACAACTTGTAATGATTATTAGTTATTTTTTGAAAGAGAAAAATTGTAACTGTAACTTTCCCAATCCTGATATTTACACATATCAAAATCGATCATCTTCTCATTCCGATTTCGAGAAAACTGGCGGTAAAGATGACTAAATGTATAAAATTACTTTATGTGAGAGCGATAATAAAATTTATTCGTCAAGCGAGCGTGAAGCTGGGAGCAAACGATTCCGGAAGCGTGTACGTGTACGCCAAAACCAACTCGTCGTAGAAGGTAGTTCGAGTAAAGAAAAACGAAGAGGGTTGCCGGAATATCGTGAGAGAGAAACGAGGGAAACCTTTGGCCATCCTCTGGCAATGGCCCTCTTCAGCGACGTACCTCGAGAGCGGGCTAACCTCCTGGGCTACCACCTTTTCCAACCTAGCTACCCTCCGCCCTTCCCTTTTCTCGCTCGTTGAATCTAATTACATCCGCCAAGACCCACCCGCCCCACAGAGTGAGCGGAAACTCACGGGAAATGCGGGAGAGAGACGGAAGGAGGGACCACGAGGACCAGAGCGAGGGAGAGAGAGAGATTGGACCCAGGAGATAGGGAGTAACAGAGAGAGACAGAGAAAACGCAGAGGGAGAGCGAGAAAGAGAAAGAGAGAGAGAGTGAGAGAGAGAGAAGTGAAGAGAGGGTGAGCGTGGAGAAGCAGAGCGTTGCCAGGCGACGGGAGCCATCTTGGAGGGTTGCAGCCACTAATGGCCTAATGAATTTAATGGAGGCTCCCCGATATAGAGTAGCAGGAGAACCAAGGTGGAGAATAACGGAGGCGAAAGAAGAGAAAAGGAAGAGAGTGAGTGTAGAAAGAGAAAAGTGCAAGTCGCCGTCGCCGTCGCCGTCGCCGTCGCCGTCGTCGTCGTCGTCATCATCATCATCGTCGTCGTCGACACTCTTCGTGTTTCTAATTCTCTCCGATGTCGGTGAACACCGAAACCAACGAACGGTAAGATTCCGACGGAAAAACGTAGAGAAAAACGGTGGTAGGAAGACAGCCGGTAGGAAAAGAGAGGGGGAAAGAAAATCGTCGGTTTTCCGGACTGCCGAGCGCGACAGAGGTGGTGCATTAACCGAGCGTAGCATTCGGAAAGCCGAGAATGGTCTACCTCTTGGATTTTCGCAATTAAGTAAAGAACGAGCGTCTGTCTGTCGCTTGTGGGAAGAAACGACGACCTGCGTCTTATGCCTTCTCGCAATAATCGAGAGTAATGAATAAGATAACAATCAACAAATTTTTAAAAAAGACGAATGAAAAATAGCAACTGTTAAGAGAACGCAGCCTTTAAATATAGAAGAGCAATTATTTGTAATTATTACTAAATTTTGACTGCATTACGAATTGTAAATCATAATTATACGCGTGTTTGCATGGTCAAGTCATGGATATCGATTATATGCTATCGAAGCTTCACTGAATTAATTATCGTTGCTGCATTGTCGACGTCTCCCACATATAATGTCGGTGAATGCTAACGTAAGCCTGTTTCCTCGCAAGGCATTTCGAGAGATTCGAAAGATTGATCGCCGCGTGCCTCGCTCACGCGTGCGCGTGGTGCATCGCGATGCTGCGGCGAGAAAGTAATTCCGCTTTAAAAAGAAAAAGAAGAAAAAGATAGGCCGCGTTTACGGCGACGGCGACGAGAGCGTCATTTGCCGGTACGTGCGTGGCGAACGATCCGAGAAGGCGAAAAAGTAATAACGGTTACAGGTGGCTTTTAAACCTCCCTCCCGATCCACCTCTAGCCTACGCTCGCGGAGAGGAAAGAGGGAAGGAGTTAACTCTGTTAATTATTTCTAATTTTATCCCGCCATTTCTCCGCTTTGATACAACAAGAGAGAAGATGGACAAATTAGCGGATGCGCGCCCACGACTGAAATTACGATTGACAAACAAATCTATCGTGCACGCGCGCGAATTCTTTTTCATTCTGCAAAATTAACAGAAGAATAAATGAACTGCGACGATTCTCTCCAGATTTAACCGCGAATACTATCTGACGCAACATTTATTGCCATTAAACGGTATAATGCTCTCGTCGGATTTCTCGCTTTGATATAAGATTGCGTGAGTTGAAAAATGATTTCTGATAAGATTGCATTGTATTAAAAATGTATGCACCGTAATTGCATGCGAGAACTGTTTGTTCAACTCTCCTATTAAATGCACCAAAAAATAAGCGCAAGCTTTATGGAATATTCAAGCCTAATTTTGATGTTTCCAAAAATGTCGCAAAAGTACTCTTTATAAATTTTTGTGTTCAATTTGGCACATACATGATTTAACTTCTATTAGAAATAAAATAATCTAAAGAGGAGTAATAGAACAAATTATAAGAAAAAGTATTACTTTGATACATGTATATAATACAACATAAATTATACTGAAAAAAAATTTGTTAAATTGATTAAACTTAACTTAAATACATACACTGAGAGGAAAAATATCATAAAACAAAAAAATTTTACTTAACACATTCTACTTTTCTTTTTAACGCAAAAGAATTATTTACTCAGTAAGTAAATAATAGCTTATTTACTTGCAGTCAAGTTAAAAATTTCTTAATTAAAATATTTATCTAAATAAAATGAAAAGTTAATTTTTAATCAAATAATTTTTTCTTGCAATTTAAAAAATATTTACCGTTAGACTATTTTAATGTTCAAGATAGATTCTTTTCTTATCTAAAAAAAACAATTTCATTAAATTTAATAATATTATTAGCTCATTTGTAAAATCATTATTTAAATGTAGAAATGAAAAGATACAAAATTATATACTTAAAATAATATATTTACTTAAAGGAAAATATTTTTACATTTTACTTAAACTGACAAATAAATGATGGTTTAAGAAAATGTATTTTTTTTATTTAAAAAATTATTTCTCAGTATAAATATTTGAACTTAAAAAATGTAATCAAGTTAACAACTTTGTTCCATGTATATGCTAATAGATACATTTTTAAAAGAAATCAAACAGATATTTAATAAAGATTCGCAATACTTGGTAGAATAAGACCAAAAACATATCTTATGTGTAATACAATTAATTAAAATATAGCAAACACGACACTGCGTATATGTAACATTGATATCCCGCTAACAGTAAAGTCAATAAGACACCGGGCTTCCTAACAATGAAGACGCGCAGAAAATGACGCGCTATAAGTGCTGCGTAAACACGCGCCAACGTAATTGAAGCGGCGCGGAAAAAAAAAGTGCGGCGATTCTCGTCGTTCTTGTATCTATGTCGACGTGGCGTAGGTTACAACTGTACGTTATATACGGTTTCCTATCTTTACAATAATCTCATATCGTATGCGCTAGTTATCAGCGTGCAAACAACCCTTTCGAGGGGACCACGCGCGCACGTGTTTCACTCGAGATTTATCTGATTCGTGCGGCGCGTATGCGTACGGGGCCTTCGTATACTAGATGCTCGTCTCTCTATTGCCGCTTCGCTTGTACTTTGCAGCCACGATCTTGTAAACTCAATCAGCGTAATTGTAACATGGAAGCGAATTATAATTAGAGCATATATTGGAGTATTCCTAATTTATTTCGATATCGGCGTATCTCGATCTTTCAACAACAAAGGTGAAGAATTAGAGAATTGTCAAAGGCAATAATTGTTTGTATAGTTATAAAGATAACGCTTATACTGATACATTCATTGAAAAACAATAAAAAAGTGTTGACAAAAAGTGTTATTAAAAAAGTTATTAACAAATAGATTTATCATATGTTTACAAAAGTATCGATAGTTTAGTGTAAATAAATTGTAATTGAAATTAAAAACAAAATTAATAATTTTTGTCACAACAAATGAGTCACCCAGATAATATAAATTTAGATAGGTGAGTTTTAAATTTACTTTTTGATTTTAGGAACGCAGTGCAAAACACGTGAAAAGAGTAGACTTGATATTCGACTCATGGTATCAAGTATCATTTTCGAACCGCTGGAAAAGTATCAGATAAAGAATAAGGCGCGTCACCGAGACCGAAGAAAATCGGTCGGCACTTTTGCCGAGTTAGAAATGAATGAAAGAGTCGGTGGCCCAGGGAAAATAGGGCGACGGGAGGTCCTGGGTAACCTCCAACAGATGAAACAGAATTGAATGGACGTTGCGAATGTGCGGGATAAGATGGTGAGCGGAGGAAAGAAAGCAGGACGTCGAGAAAAGGTGGAAAATGTGATGGAAGTAGAATCAAGAACGAAGAGCGAGAGAAAGGGGAAAAGGGCAAATGAGCAGACAACGAGAAGGAGAGAAACAGAGAGATAGAGAGAGAAAGAGAGAGAGAAAGGAGAAAGGACCACGGGGGAATACACGGGCGATGAGACGAGACCGGATGAGATGAGATGATAGTGTTGCATGTAGCGCGTGCGCGTACCGACTCAATAAACATCCGTGGAAGCCTCGGTAAGACCCGGGCCGCGCTCTGGATTACCGGTGCTACTTTCCTTTATTTTTCTGGATGCAATGCCCACACCCCTTTCACTCTCCTTCCCTTCCCCCGTCTTTCTCGTTCACCCCAGTCGTTTGCGTCGCGTTATTTCCCTTTCACGATCTTTCCTTTCCGTCATCGTTCTCCGTTTCCCTTTTTCACCCGCGCGCCATGTTGCTATTTTTCTCTCTTTCATTCTTGACTCGTCTTCACGCGCGATTCCCTGTACTTCAGCCGAACAGATGAAGACTCGTCTCGAACTGTTTCCCCTCTTCAAATTGTTACTCTCTCGGCCGAAATAGAAACTGTCCTGCTATCCTATTCCCGGCTCCCGTACTCGCGAAACTGAGCTTCCGGATAATCCACTGATTTGTCCCGTAATCACGAGCCACCAGCCATCGTCAATTTGATGCCCCATAGCACTCAACGAATCGCAAGTCGCCGTTTCAAACCGCAACGCCGTACCATTAAATAAATCGCAGACATTTATGTGAAACAGTATTAATTACTCCATATGACGATGGAAAAAAATATGAATAAACATGAATCTTAATATATATATAAATAATTTCACATTACTTATGCATCTTCTAGAATATGAAGCTATTTCATTTAACATGATTTTAACAGATTCGGCGAATTAAAACCATGTTTGAAAATCGTTAAAGAATTATTTCTCTGGCGAAAATAGTATGTTTAATAAACATTTATTGAAGTGCTCATGAGATTGAAATTTAAATTGTTTATGAGATGTTCACGACTGTTTGATAGACGTCCGAAAAGTGTTGTTTGTTTTCTGAATGTTACAATTGTTCAGGGAATGTTTTATTAAAAGTGTTCTATGTTTTCAGAATGTTGCAAATGTTCAAAGAGTGTTTTCTAAAACATTTCAATAAATGTTTTGAAATTCCAATTAAACATCTACTCAATACTTAAGCAAACATTTTACAAACATACTATTTTCGCCAGGAAATTGAATTGAAAAATATAAAATAAAATTAAAGCAAAGGAAAAGAGGGAATAAGATAAGTAGATAAGATGACGAATTGCTATTTTTCTAAGTTAATAACAAATAATGAATCGATCCTTAATTCTTTAGAGACTTTAGATAATAACAAATAATCTCTGATAGCTTGATTTTAATCCATCCACAAAAGTAAATAAAATAATAAGGAATGTGTTTTAGCTTCATTTATATGTAATTTTTTGGTATTTGTTCATAAAAAATAACAATTATAACACAACAGATTAACATAATTATAGTAAATATTTTCTTTATAAAGTCATAACATTGTATGGCTGAAAGCATATACAATAATGTATTAATATTTTTCGTTTTTTCACATATTTATTCAATAAATAAATAAAGATTATATGGATAAGATGATGAACGTCCTTCATAGGCAAAATGACGCATTGATACATTAGTTTTTTCGATCTTAACAGTATTCTGATTACATACATCGTAATTTTAATCGTAATATATATCGCAATTTTAATAATTTTATTTTTGCAAATTACAAATATGTTTCATGCCATTTATATTTCCCTTTAGTTACACTGTAATATCATAATAGTATAAATCTGTTATAATAAATCTTTTTTTTTAGTAGAAAATTTCAACCAAAATGTAAAAACACAATATAAACGAAGTACACACAAGTTTAACAGTCATTGCTAGATAGTGATGATAACTATTGTGTGATTTTATATCTTTTCAAGTTCACACTGAATTGCACGCCAAATAAATTTTTCGGTCATAAAACAGAATTCCAAGTTGAACAAGAATTAGTAATATCAAGTTATTAAATTCGAAAGCCTGTTATAATAAATCTTTTTTTATTTATAAGATGTATACTTTTAATCTTACTTGACTGTTTGTCATCTAACTCACTATTAAAAGTCATTTTATCCACATATGGGGGCAAGATGACGAAACTGGACACATGTGTCGTGTCATTAAAATATCTAAATCTTAAAAAATTTAATTTATTTAACAACTTTTAATTTTTACAGTTGGTAAACAAAACTTTAGTGAAGAATCTGAAGAAATAGATTATTATTTTTACATTATCACAGAAGTTAGGCAAAATCGATAAATCTTAAGGTCACCATCTTATTTCTCTTTCCCCTAGGTAAGCCCATTACTTAATACATCTACTTTAAATACAATGTCGTAAAGTCAAGTTAATGGATTTTACGAACTAAAGATTTACACTATTCTTATACTGTATGTGCACCTTGCTACAATTTCTTAATATTCAGCATTAGATCTTTATTAAAACTTTAACTTGATCAAGGAATCGAAAATTGAGATCGGTAGATTTGGGACAGCTCGTTGAAATCCGTGATATAAACCGGAGACAGTATATAGAGGCATACCAGACGAAGTGATTTCCCTTCGGGGCGTAAAGCCGATAATCGATGAATCGAACCGCGTTTAATCATTCTTTCGAGCAAACGAGCGANGAGCAAACGAGCGAGCAAGCGAGCCTGGGCGGTTTTTAGCGCGAGCTACACCCGCCGCCGCGCCGCGCCGCTCCGGGCGAAAGACAACGAAGAGTGCCGCCTAAAACCGATAATTGGCGACCGAGATTAACGTTTCTGTTGTCTCTGACGACGGAATAATGTGTACACTCGTACCGGCCGGCTCGCTCGCTCGCACGCTCTGCCATCGGCTCTGCTGTGTGACTGCCATTAAAATCTCGGAAAGCAGCGAGAGCGAAGCACCCAGCGTAACGGCCGAGCCGAGCTCCCGGTAGATAGGTACATAAAACCGCTTTTACGGTGGAGAGATTAGCCGACGGATTTCGGCGCGATCGCGGGCGATTACGCGCCTTATAATATTTTAGTACTGACGATTAAAGGATTGGCTTCGCAGCTGATTCGCGGAACCTTTTCGCGGTATCTTCTCGCGGTGCTTCCGAAGCGCCGAGTGACCGAGAATAACAGAACGCTTTTCTACTCGGAGATTCCAGTATAAATAATATATTTAATCATAATGCTGACAACGTCGCCTATTATGAGGAAACCTGTGATAAATGTTTGATTTGATGATTATCACGCGTGCGGAATATAATATTGCACCAAGCGGATTTAATTTGCAATATTACTGCGATTTTCTTCGTTGATTTGTTTCCTTCTGCACAGAAAAGACACGAATCTTTGCATCTTGATATCATCAATTAAGAAGATAACAGTTTAAAATCAAGCAAATTTTCGTAAATAATAATAATAATAATAATGTGTTAGTAGTGCTCGTTGTTCTTGCAAAGAAAAATATAATAGAGAACGGCTCAATTAAAAAGCAATTGGAAATGGATGGAACATAATTTATAACAATAAGTAATATTTTACTACATAGTGAAAAACGTTCTACTTACGCTAAAAATGGTCCTTGTTAGAATTCTTGTGTTGAATTTTTAACCCGAGTGTTAATTTAACATAATGTAATTATTTAAATATTTCGTGTTAAATTGATATTCAATATTTCTAAGTGTCAAAATAATATAATTTGTAAAAATGTACTAACAACAGTAAATAAACAAACAACATAAAAATAATGCAGTTTCGAAAAGGTTCATTCTAAGATAAATTAATAAAATGTACGTGTCTTATTATAAATGTTAATTTTATCGAAGAAATGTACTTCCATAATTTATTCTCAAATTGTATCAAAGTGTTACATTTTTTGTGTTACTTTACTACATATTCATTTTGTTAACATAAAATTTGAGTAGATCTATTTTGGGACATGCAATATATGTTAAATTTAACAAATTTTTCAAACATGCAATATATGTTAAATTTAACAAACTGTGTAATAAAAGGGAGAAAGATGTAAACGTTGTTTGTCATTACAAATCTACATTAGAAATTAGTGATTCTAAAACTTAGATTACGTCTACTTGTACAACTCTATTTATCATTCATGTGAAAGTATCTGTTTTATCTTATTTATTATATCTCGGTTGAGGACTTTGTTACTTTTCGTTTTAATTTTTGGCAATGCGCAAAGGAGTGCGTAAAATGAGAAACAATGCGAAAAATGATGTACGCTGATAAGATTTGTCTTACGGGGATATCGCTGCTCTCGGCAGCTAATGAAAAGCGCGAGCGAAGGTGCTCGAATGCGCAGCAAGGATGATGAGTGGCGAAGGAGGAGGCGCAAACGAGCGGAGGAATAGAGGTGCCCGAGGATGTGAAGTAGGGTGATTTTGCCGAGGCCTTCTAAGCGGCGGGATTAAGTGCTACGTAAATTCTACCGCGCGCTCCTTCTTTCTTGCATGGATAAAGAATCGCCGCCGCTCGGTTAGACGCATCGTCGACGGAAGAAAAGTGAAAGTCGCTTCGCCCGTGGACGCAAAAGGATTGCAAAAGGGATTACAGGAGTCTCGGTAAGACGGAAGAATACCTCAACGCGGGATCATTACTTTATAGCAATAAACAAGAACAGTACCTTTAACCCTTAAACACGTAAGTGGGTCAGAGAGACCCTATATGAAGCTTCGAACGCTTAC
>QKQZ01055183.1:0-25761 GCA_003595255.1 Solenopsis fugax | reverse complement strand
TATATGTATACGCACTACTCACTAACACATGTAGATCCAGAACCGGCCTTACTTAGCTACTGCGATGAAGTATTGTAATTAACTGCGATTCTCTAAAAGTATATGATATATATTTTCGATGAAAGATAATCTCGCTCAAAATCAATCCCTCTAGCTATTGTCGAGTAATCTCGCAGTTACTTTTCCATCAATTTCCGCTCCATCACTACTTCACCTGAACCGCCGAGAAACTGTAGAATAGATAAACCTGCAATCATCCATGCGCATTGCTGTGGCCATAATTAAGCGGAACGATTGCAGTAACATTTCCTGAAATTTTCGCGTCTAATCACTGCCTTATCAAAAAGATACCAACAAACATAAACTGCAGTCGCAACAAATGGCTAGGATGATCGAACCAATTGAGACAACTTTTCTGATAATTTTTGTTTGTGTTTTCGCATTTATTGCGGATTTCATCTTTTGTGCTAAACTGTACCAAATTACGTTGATATATTATTTCGCTTTATCAAAATTTAGATATATAGGTATATATAAATTATTGAGTAAAGAATATATTAATAATGTAATATATATGTAAATTTTAAATAATCTAAAGTATGACTGCGCAGTAAAAACTTGTGAAATATAAAATACAATGCAAATACATAATTGATATAAAAAACTACATGTTATTTCCTCTCTCTTTCCCTCACTCTCTCCTCTCTCAAAATTTCATCTTTTGTTAGACATAGTACTATCCGATCGTCAATCAGTACGTCCGTTTATTGTTCCTCTTTTAGTTCTTGTGCTTTTGTTTTGCCAGAAAAAAACTCGAGCTTGGAGCTCGAGAAGCTACGACTGTTCTCCAGCGATTCTTATTTCTTCTCCGTGATTTCCGTCGATTCATCTCCGGAGACTAGGAGAAATCACGGAGAGATCTGATCGCGTGTTTTCCCTTCTTCACAATCACTTTGCTCAAATTCCTTAGACTCTTACCATACAATCGTATGCCGAGGCCGAGGCTTTCCGTGCTAATGACGAGGATGCCGTGCTAATGTATTATCAAAAAGACTTCCATCGCCCCTTGTCACGAAATATTTGAATACAACAATGCCTGTTTAAAAATAATAACCAAAACGTTTAATATTAAAATTACAAATTTAACATTGAATCTGCCAGTTTTATAAAGACAAATTACGAGTTTTAGTAAAATTCGAATTTTTTAAAACAGGAATGTTTTATTCGGGAGATTCGATCTGCGTAGTAGAATTGAAGAGTTATTAAAGCGACAGGGCATCGTCAAAGCTCGATGGCATTTGTGGGAATTTAAGGATCGAATTTCGCAGAGCGTAAAACAAGTTTGGGATGCGGATGCCGTTTTGGATTTGGTTATTTGTGCGTGATGCAGGCGTTGTGTGCAAACGTGATTTTGACAATAGCTGGCACGAATACAGGAATTGGCATTCATACTTTTGTCAATATGGCTGTTATTTGAACATTAATTGATTTACAAATTTTAGATCCGACTATGCTGAACAAGCAAGAATGCTCTATATTTACCGAAGTGGAATTATTTGATATCGACAGTATGTATAATAAATACGAACTTATTTTTCTATAAATGATACCATTATTTTATTAATCCTTATCCGAGAATTAAAAAGCAATCGTTTCTTGTTTGTGCATCTATTATTGCGCGAAATTATAATTTAAATATATCATATTTTATAAGACTTTTGTAATTATAGGAAAAAAATCACAAGTTGCAACAAAAACTACCATTGTAACAATTTTTGTAAGACGAAAATACAGTCCCTATTCAAATATTAAAAAAAATATACATACATACGTATTTGTGTTTTGTCAGAATTGTTGATTAATTGGCCAGATTGGCCTCATTATGTAACTTGTTGTGCGAGTGTAACATCGCACAATCGATCGTGACTATAGAAACCGCGTCAGAGACGGGACGCATCATCGTTAGAAAGTATCGGGAAACTGACTCGGGAACCGCATTTAACTATTATATACTCATTAACACCGAACCATTATACATCAAACTTCTTGCGATTAATATATACGATAATATATTATTTGTAAGCCTGAATATTCATCATAAATTCGTCAGAGCGTTCGACAAGCCACGAAGTGGTCGTCTCTTCGAAACTCTGTAGAGCTCTCTTCGAGGTGGACCGTTCAAAGTTCGATCCGCACATGATCCTGATGCATTTGCATCGCAGTTTGCCATGGTCGCTGGTCAGTCTAGCACATCAGAGCGGTATCATTAAACTTTATTCTAACGTGAGAGAACAAATCGAAAAATTATCGGACTCGTCCGAACACGTAAAATCAGCTTATGTACCGGATGTTACGTGTTCTCACTTTAGAAAGGTGTCAGATCAAGCTTATGTGGCTTAAAAGAAATCCAAGTACCTGCTTGAGGGATCAATCGCGAGCAAGATGGCGAAGTGCTCGTGTAGCTCGCCAGTTTCGTGCAGTAAAGAGAGAAGAGGAGATAAAGATAAAATACTATATTTTACTTAATACCTCAGATTGCAGTTTCCTTAACTTTAATAAATTATCACTTGAGACAGAAAGTATCGCGAAATTTATTTTGAAAAGACTCATGAAAGTAATTAGAAAATGGAGAGGAAATAAATGGTAGAATTATTATAAAATATATGAGAAATGTATAATCTGAACAAATTTAAGGTCTCTGAATGAAATCAAGTAGAAATAATAGAAAGTAAAAAATATAATTGTAGCATTAAATTTTAAATTGTAATTTTGTATGTTGTTCATTATATTCTTTTGTGAAATAAGTTTCTAACTTTTATAATTTCATTATTTTAATAAATACAAAATTTTTTGCCAAAGCTTTTGTTGTACGTAATTTTTATAAATTTTGTTACAGATATAATTAAACGAGAAGCCTCTATATAAATAAATATACACTAAAATATATGGTTTTAATTAATTACCACTATATTGCGATTCAAGTTTAAGAAGCCATAAATATTTTGCAACTGGGGAAATTTCGCTGCGGGTCCCGCAATAATTCACGTCAGTCGGCCACCTTCTGCGCGACGATGAAATTTTTATGATCCTCAATTTCAATCTACAGAAATCGTAGACGTCAGACGACCGTGCGGCAGTTAATTAATTCAATGAAATTAATTCGGTAATATTAATTATATTATATTAATTAATATCATAAACGATCATTTTCTCTCAAAACCTTCTCGTGAAATTTCCCAGGTAACAAATCAAAATTATTAGCGTATAAATCTGTCGCCAATTTTGCCGAAATACTTTGCTATCGTATAAATTGCGCAGACATTTTTGACGCATAATATTCATGTCTGTATTATCGTTTGATTACGTGGAAAAACGTAGCCAGCGTTATATTACCATAACGGCTGAAGGTTGTCAGATGTGCTTGGACTTTCCCACAAAGGGCTAAGGTCCCTGGAAACGCGCGAGGATCGATGCACAGGGATCAGAAGGCGCACCTGAGGCCGGTTCCTGGAAGGAATATAAACTGGCCGCGCGGCGGCGAATATCGGATGTAACGTGAAGAATAAAGGAAGGAGAAAAGCGACGTCGTTCGTCGGACATTTAATGGACTTTTCGCCTCGCGGCGCCTCGCCGACTGCTCGCGCCGACTGCTGATTCAGCGTGGAAATTACGTCAGCTTCCTCGAGAGGATGGAGCACATGCGGAAGTGCCACGCCTTTCTCTTCCTCTTCGCGGCATCCACCAGTCTTCAGTCTTGTCTTTAGCTACGACGGCGACTGAACGGTGGCTTTTCTCTCTCAGGATGTGTAAGTTACGCGTTTGAAACGCCATAGTGGCAAGTTACCGGATTGTTAAGAGAAATTAGAAGTATAAGTGGTTTCAAATACTTTTGCAGTACTTGAATAAATTTATTTTAATTTTCACCCTATAATTATTGATTTTTGGTATCCGTGATTTGAAAAAGAAGATTGTCGTTTGACTATAATAATTTCATATATATGTTTCTAGCTTAATTTATTTATAATAAGAACTTGTTATCACATACATTCGATGTTTGAATCACGTTTGTTAGAATAGAATCAAAACAAATACGAATGCAAAGGTAAAATATTGAGAGCAAGTGAAACGAGTACTCAAAGATTAATGAAACTTTTATGATCTATCACGCCCGTCGTAGCCGCCGGAAGCCAAACCGCGAAGGTATTTTTTTTTATCACCGGGCACGATGATTGGAACCTTCAATTTTCCATGTCGCGGAAATCGCATTTACGTCGCCGGCACTTTCGATATCCCTCCTTTAACACGGCGCCCATTAATTGCTTAAAAGCCTCGGGTTGCACCCCGTTAAGAACTAAAATATGATTATCGAGTGATAATTAACGATTCGACGTGTACGTTATCATGAATAATTCATGTATTATGAACAGCATAAAACAGCAAATAAATTTAAATTCTATTAAGGCTGTTGGTAGCAGCGTTGGTAGGTGTGCAACGTACATCAGAATTTTTCTTGAATAAAGATTATTTTCAACAAATATTTTACAGAACTGAAAGTACATAAAGGCAAACTTATATTTTAATAGAATTGAAGTTTTTTTTATGTAGAATGTTTGCGAAATTTAAATTACGTGTGGATTATACTTTCACGAAAATAAATGTACTGTTTACAATAAAATCTGACATTCCTTTTAAGATCTTTTCGATTGCATTTATGGAGGGAGATTATAAATAATGCAGGTATTTAAAATGTAAACTCTTTCGTAATCAACAAATATTTGTTTAAGATAAATATTGTATAGCTCATCGCATATTATCAACAAGGAAGAAAAACATCCGCGGGGGTTACGCCCGAAGGAGTTTAAATATTCGCAATGCCAGAGTTAACTACATGCACATTTGCGTATCCTCCATCTATTATCTTGTTACCTTCCCCCCCGAAACAATACATAAGCTCGACATTGTCACGCTGATTACTCGGAAGCCGCTAATAACACCGTATACAATGCCGAACTTGCAGAGCCAGTCGAATCAATGCCAGGCACTCTTGCGAGGCCGCCACCGAGCTGTCCTCGAAGCTGATAAATATTCATGGCTCACCGTGGTTGGCACGATTTCCTCGTCGTAAAACGGCCGGATGACGCGGGCGAATCCGTGCGACAGTTCCATCGTTCCGCGTCGCGATAATCACATCCAGTAATACCGCGCCCGCTTGAATCGTTGAACGCGTCGTAATTGAACCCTCGTTCCTCGTGGAACGGGATTTTTGAGCGAATTAAATGGCACGCGGCGCTAAGGCGCAGAGCGTATATACTGTACGGCTAATTACAAATTCTGCGTGCCTGCATATCGCGGGGGTTCAATTGCGAACACGTTCGATGGTTTAAGCGGACGCGGTGTATCTTAAGAAAACGTTATTAATGAGAAGTGACATTTGATTGGCATTTAAATTATAGAAATGCAGAATTAGAGATACATAATTGATAAAAATTTCTTTCACTTTCTAATCTATAAAAGGGATTGTTTTACTATCGCTGAATTTTCTATCCTTTTATAGCCTTCACTATTCATGCAATTTTAATTTTGACTAAGAAGAATCAGATTAAAAAGAAAGAACATCTTATTTTCACTGGAATAAAATAGAATAGGGATACTTTTCTGCTTAGCATTTGAGTGTTGTATCACATTGTACAACACAAAAAGGCAAAATAAGTATTTTACAAATATTTATTTCATTGTTTTAAAAACACTCATAAGAAAATCTAATTTTTTTTGTCACGAGTACTTGATCCTTTTCAGAATGAACATGTCAATGTATGTATATTTCCAATCAGTGATTAACTATCGCTTTGCGCAATAATTTGATCATTACTCGCGTTCTAATGACCATACACGTGGATGTGTTACGCAAGGGTGGCTTCTATGAATTCACATCGCTTCACATTACATTTTAATCCATTATTAGGACGCATATCACATATTATAATCTCGGATCAACTCGCCAAGGCTAAATGCGGCTCTTGTATATTGACTTCGTCATTTGGCAGGTTCTAGGCCGTCCGCGAGTCGCCATATTCGATATTAATGGGCTTTTCAGCAGGGTTAATATCCAAGAGAGGATTAGACCGGCGAAATTAAAAAAGATCTGATGGAGTCATAAAGCTAAGATAAGATTATGTATGGCATATATGCATTAGTAAATGGCCATATATCTATTCTCATCCTTGAAAATGTGTACGAGAAATCATATGCATTTAAAAAAAAAGACAATTAGTTTTATTGTTAATACTTAATATCATCTTATGAATAAAAATAATAAATAAAAGAGAATATTTATTAAAATGAACTGTTCTTATTCAGTACATAGTAGTAGCTATTATGGCATTTCTATTTCATTTTTTATTTTATATACTATATTTTTTGCTTAAAAAAATAAAGAGCATTTTTCATTAGTAGAAAAGTAAAATTTAAACAGAATTTTCTTAATTAGTCATTTACTAGCGCATCTATTTTAATTTTGTATTGCTATGTAATACCAGATTACATAGCAATTTCGATGGTATCATAACATGAGAATAGAATTAGCAATAAGCGGAGGAACACATTTTAGATCAAAAGTAACGCTTTTTACAGATAAGAGTGTATTTCAACGAAGCGACGCAACCATATGCGACATAACAAATCGCTGGTAATGAGGCTAAATAGGGACAAACATTTATCATCCCTCCGACGGGTGTTGCTGGCATTACAGATCTCTGCTGATAATAATAGTTCGCTCGATCATGGCTGCAATACCTTTCTACAAACAGAAATATCCATGATATATCGATTAAAATAAGTAGGTTTATTTAAAAACGTTTCAGCACTCCGAATTTTGTCGTATAAGTCTACATGTCAATGTAAATTTAATTTTGTTCGTCTCTATTGTTTAAATAATTGAGAATTGATGAGCGGCTTGTACTGGTTACAAATATTATCTAATTAAAAGTTATATTAACACTTTTTAAATACATAATACTGCAATATGCCACACAAGTTATTGCCCAATAATTATACGATGCCCGATAAATAAAGTTTGTTATTATAAAACGAATTTATGATTACAGTAAAAGTTTAAATATTAGATAGATTATAAATATCTTGGGATTTTAATTCCTCTGTGTGTGCTTCAGACTGCTCGTCTCGAATCCAACATTATAGATGGGCAATGCAACGCTTCAGGCGAAAAGAGGTATAAAAAAAGTTCGAAATGAATACGGACCATTGAATAGAATAATGATGAATGCACATATCCCAATGGAGATGCGTGATCGTTTTGCTGCATTTATCACTAGTTTCGCATGCTGACATTTTCGCTTTTGATATGTACGCTGCTTTCATTTCTCTCATGCTGAACAATTAGGGCACAAATTATTATTTCTAGATATATAAAAACTCTCGAGTTCAATATTTTCTATCTTATTGCAGTGAAACATATTTAATTAGTCTTTAAAATATTATGTAGATTTTTATTACTAAAATCATTTTTTGAAAATTTGTCTAAAATCTTAACTTTTAAAACTCTTTTTCAAATTATATAAATTTATAGTGCTAATGTTTTTAATATATAAAATATATATTGTACTTTACATTTACTATAATTAAAAATCTATTAAAAAAATTAAAAAATATTTATTTATTATTTTGCTGTGCTTTAACAACAGTTTGCTTTTTAGTCAAGCTATATTTAAATCGATTGTGTGTAGTNTTTTAGTCAAGCTATATTTAAATCGATTGTGTGTAGTTCTGATTTTGTTTTATTGTATTTCCAAATTTTAGTTTGTTGAAAAACGTGTAATGCATTTTAATGTCAACAACTGTCGTCGTAGAAGCGCTTAAGCGAAACAATGGTATCTAATGGAAAGAAATGGCCAACAAAACCTTAATGCTAATACGAAGCGACAATCCGGTTTCAGCGGATTCGGTCAAGCCAGTAAAAGGATTAGCCCGCGGTGTCTTAAGCTGGAAGAAGCACAAAATATCGAAGCAAACGTATACAGGCCATTTCTGCCGCAATCGCGGGCTGCAAACTGCATCCCCATAAATAACGCCGTTACGTGACGGCGTTGAATTTGTTGAATGTATTCACCGGCGACCACGTGTGGTAAACTGTGAACCAACTTTTGGCGAAATTTGCACTCGGCAGTTAGTTACAGTCGGCTGAAAAGAAATACTATTATTTTCACGCTGAAACTATGCCGGTCTATGTTTTGCGCCAGTCGCATAAAGAAAACATGAAGAAGCTTTCTTCCGAATGTTTCTCGACGAACGACGCGATGTGCCGTTTCATAAAATGCATAAGTATGCGTATACTGATGCATTTGATTTCACTACCTAGGGAATGTCTTTCTCTTATGATACGAAACGGAATGTTATGCATGTTTTATGTAGTTCCGAAAAGAGTACGAGGTAAACGAAGTTTGTAGAGATTCTTCGACTTTCTAACTATTGAATTTTCTGTTACTTGCTACTTCGTGGGCTATACTTTGAATCATCTATCCTCGTACTCCGAATTCAGAGTTTCGTAATTCTCTAATGAATAAATATTCTCGTTTCTTGGGCGTATTGTCTTCAAAGTTTTGCTTTACAAGGCTCGTTTAAACAAGTTTTAATTACGCAAATTTGATTAACGTTACATTCCGCGAGAAGAGAAATTTGCATACAAATAGCTTGTATTAAACTTTGTTCAATGTCAATATCAAAGTTTGTAAATTCCATATTTACATTTATTTAGATATATGTTGTAAATTTGTAGAAATTTTAGAAACTTTGGTATGTATCGACAAATATGATCACAATAACGGTTAACAGCTTATTTTCTCATATCTTCAGATAGAGAAAAATAATAATAATTGTAATCTAAAGAAATTAATGTAATCAAAGCAAAAATAAACTTTTGAAAAGCACATAAAAGATTATGTTTTTCTCATATAGAATTTAAAAAATGAAATTGATACTAGAGAAAAATTTAAATAAAGTCAAACATCAGGTAAAATATTTTAAAATAAAATATGTAGATAGAAGCTTTTTCTTTCTAATAACATCATTGTTTTTGTGAATGCTCTAGACGTGCGCTAAATCTACATATATTCATTAATGCAATACTACTTTTAGTAGCATTTCTAATTTGGCTTTGCGCGTTAACTGGAAGGTACCACGCTTGCAAGCTTGCTCGACACCACGACCCATCATATGGTGCCGCAAACAACCCGCGGCCGTTGCTTTACGCATCCGAAATGCACCATGTCGCTCGGGAAGAAACAAGAAAAACACGTTGGACGTATCTCGCCGAGCTTACACGGACGTGCGCGTTCTCGCATCGCTAACGTGAAGAAACTTATTGTCTCTTTTTAATGTTCGCGACGAGACAGGTCGTCCATCTCTTTCTCACACGCTTTGTCAAAGTATGATCGTCGAAGCGCAAAGAAATCACAGAACTGAGCACCGGAAGGAAGACGTGATACAGAAATGAAAGCGATGAGACATGATCAAGCTGTGCGAACTACACACATATACCATCTGTCCTATTTACGAACGGTTCTTTTCCGTCCGCCCTTTTATCCGACTCCGCTGTTCGTTCACAGTGTGCTATTTGGCCTTGTTTTATCAAGCTACATTTCTTTGTTTCTTTATCTGATCTCTTCCGGTGTGAAAATATTTTGAAATGGATTGTTAGCCCGACGGAGGAAACGGAAAATTTTATTTCACAGATTCAACAGATTTTCAGTGAAACACTCAGAATCAAAGTTAATAACATCGTTATTAAATAATAGTAACATAAATTATTTCACTATTAATTTTATTACAATAATTTTATTATTATTAATCAATTTGTTATATGTACATTATTGTGTAGTACTATTTTTAAGAAATATTTTCTCTATTTTCTTACTCTCATCATCCTTTTTGATATTTTAATATTTTTACACTATAGAAAACTCTAAGTTGCTATTTATCATTTAAAGACGTGTAGTTATTATTAACTCATAGTTTCAATTTCTCGTTGTCGAGATTCAAAATTAGAAACATTTCATGATTCGGTAGACATTATGCACTACTAGAGTTTCTACAACAACGGTGCATCAGATTTTTCAATGAAAGGCAAGCATTCTCGTATTTACTCTTTTTTGCTGTTTTTTGTTTTTACTTTGGTTTTAGTGAAACACTCGTAACAACTCTTGACGTTGCGCTGCATCCGACGTATTTTCCTCATTACATCTGGCTATCCATCATGCGTCTCGAACGTGCAACAGCATGCACTCTTTATGCACAATACGTTGCTCCGGTAGCGACATAAACTGAAAACGTAGTAATCCAGCACTGTAATGAAGAAGTATCAATCTTGTATGTCACGTAAAACATCCAAGTTTCCATATAAATCACGTTAACACTACGCAAAATGTACGATAGGTATCGAAACGTATGTCACGGTCCAATGTCCGATATAAATTGCGCGTGCAAAGATAAGGTCATATAAAATATATATTGACGATAGCGTATTTTGATACTTCAATCGATTTGCTCACACGTGCAATTTATATCGACAGAGTACGTGGATCACGATTTACATATATATAATAATATATTATAAATAATATTATATTAAAAATTATAATATATGATATATATCATATATTGTTAGAATACGTATATACTATCATCTACATATCATATTTATGTAAATTGTAACATAAATATAATTATATTATATGGCTTATAAATAATTATAAATTATTGTCATAACCATATTACATTCAAAGAGTCATAAAAAACTTAACACATATTAATATCGAATGTGAATAATAATCTTCAATACAAGAAAGAAATTTCCAATCTTGCTGCGTAATCAAAACATATATTACAGCGCACAATATAGCTGTCTTATATATAAGAAAAATGCCACACTGACAATAAATATATTTCTTCATAAAGTAGCATGCATTCGGAATATATCTGACACGGCGCGTATCGTGAGGAAGATAGCCGCGCAGAAGAGTATCGCGGATAAAGGATGTCTCGATCCTGTTTTCCTCCTTATGGAACAGAACACAAGATTCATGACACTTTCTGAACAACGTTTACGACTCGCGTCAGGTCGAATGGGTGATAATATTTTCCAAAGTTGTTTCGTGCTTTACGATCGCCAGGGTGCAGTGACGCAATGCGACGCTGCTGGTGTGCGAAGAAATACGCTAAAGGATAATCGACAGATGAGAAACGTGTCGCAAATAAAAGTACGTCTACATATGGAGGTGTCGAGAAATAGATGAAGCACTAGGGACGAGTTCGTGGATAACAGGGTTTCATCGAAGCCTACGCGTCGCGGTAATGTTTTTACGATCAACGAAACTATCATCCCGACCAATCCCGACAAAGTAGTTTCTTCGTAGGATGCGAAAATCGTCGACGAAGTGAATATAAATTACATGCGCGTACGTATGCATAAAGATGGAATTGATCTCATTTCTCTTACATAAACGAGATTGCAAAATTTATTTTAATAACACGGTCCTGTGCGCTTTGTGCGCAGCACAGTGCAACTGCCGGACAAGTATGTAAAAATGGTAAGTAACTCTGCCGTAGGGCGAGTCGTTGCGTTTTGCACTGAGGGCATGATGACGGAAAATTCACGAGATAAGGTTTATATTAGAGCGGACGACATATGTGCGTCTCGTTTGTTGCTCTCTCTCTTTTCTTTCTATACTTGGTGGTTCGCTCGTTCTATCGCATTCTTCTAGAAATGTCTCGCGACAGGGCGCTCTTGACACTTTTATCCCGTACATCTACCTTACGAGGACGTTTCAGGAAAGAATATCTCGTCCATGAGGAACTTGTCCTCCCGCTGTAGAAGAACGAGCAACGAACATGTACCTAAATTATGCGACACTTTCAATTTCATTTATATTGCCGTGGAAGATATTCATTTCCCAGATGATGCATTTTTGCTATGCATGCGATATTTTCAATTTATGAATAAAATTCAATTCGAGTTCTGTTGTTTTTCAGAACGACTTATTAATAATTTAAAATCTTTTTAAAGTTACAGTAACAGTTTGTTAAGATTTTATTACCATGTAAAATATTAAATTTAATAGTTATTAATTTCAATTGATTTAATTTTTGAAATATTAATTTTTACAATTGAATAAATATAAATTACCATTATAAAGTATATATCATTTTGGAAGCAACATTTTTACTAAAATTAATTATAACCAAATTTTAAAAAGAAATTACTTGTGCGTGAGCTACGCTTACATTTAAAAATTAGAGCAGAACAAGCGTTGTTTCTCATTGCTTTGAATCTGTTAGAAGCGATGCTGCAACGAGGGGTGACTCTAAAGTCAACTATCATGGACAGCCTCGCGATCACAAGAACCGTCTGACGAGCTCGCTGAAAAGGCTCCTACTTCATTCGGCCGGTGAATATTGCAGCGGCCATTAACTCAACGCCGCCGTCTCTACGGCGGGTTTGTTAATTTTTTAGAGGCCTCCGACGATCCCTTGCACATCTATTACGAGACTTGTGTACGCCGAAACAAGCAGCAGCATTTCATTCGTCTCCTATTGTACATCAGGTTCTGTTGTGCGGAAAGGGTCGTACGGCACCCTCTTTCTCTCGTGTATTTATAAAAATAATTTGTCTTTATCCGATCGGGATAGCTTTATAGTGTTTTCTGGTGAAACGTGCATGATTATTTGCAAAACACAATTTCTCTTCGGACTCCTGAAATGGATTATGTGCGTATGTTCATATCACAATTTATTTGTCATATCTCAGATAAATATTTCATTATAAGATTTGTCTTGTGTCAAGTCCAATGTATATATATTTTCCTTTTTTATATATTAAAAAAAATTCGCCTCCTTTGATAGATACATTATTATGTATGATTCTGCGCGCACTGTACAAGTTACGAAAAAAAGTTAAATTGGAATATTTAAAAATGCACTTGAGGTCTACGAATTTTTAAAATACGATATAAAGTATGAAGTCTAACACCATATGAAGTATGATACAAAATGTGAAAAAAAATATAAAGAGGTATGGTGTATCACTTTTTATTAAATTCATTATATTTGTGTATCATAAAATTTATGTTATAAATTATTATAAGCTTTCTACTCTTGATAAATCGATCGCTATATATTTTTATCGATCATTGAACTCCCAGTTACAAATGAACGCTTTGTGCCATTGTAAATGTCGTGCACGAGAAATAATTTCTATCGTTCCGCTACGGTTCCATAAACAAGATACGGCAAATATGGCAGTTACGGAAGACACGACTTGGCGGCGTATGTGGCGGAAATCACGAGCAGAGCCGAGAAAATAAATTGCGTACGGTAACGGGCAACGAACGAACGAACGAACGAACGAACGAACGAACGAACGAACGAACGAGCGAACGAAACGGCTGCCCGGAGGTTTCCCGTGAGAGCTATGTCCTGCGCCGGCGGAGATCCTGGGAGCGGGAAACAGCGAGCAACAGGATATTAAAGTACAAAATTCTATCAAAAAGTACGTTTTACGTATGAGACAAGATAAGAGATAGTACAATAACGTTGTCTCGCGACTCATATTTCAGTTGATCTTAAACTATGAATACTATACAAGCCGATACGTATATTTTTGCATTTTGCGTAAGAGTTTTCAATAATTAATTGAAAAATTCCAAGTAAAATTTATTTTCTTATCATTTCTAGTTGTAATCATAAGTAATTTATTTTATATAATATACAATAAATTACAGATAATTGCTTGAAAAAAAAAATTATACGTTTATTTGCAATTAATTAAAAACTAATTAATTAAAAATTAATCGAAACAAATAAACTGCTTGTATTTAAATTACATAAACAGAATGTTAATTTTCATTATAGAATACCGTTCTGATAAATAAATTTGTGTAGCTGCTTATAAAAAATGGCAACACTTTCGTATAAAATCTTTTTCCGCGCCCATTCCACACTATGGATCTTCGCTACGTCACATCCGATGCATCAGATAGAACAATCCAGAGAGAAATATCGCGGAAGGTAAATTGTACCTGCGAGGGTTAAATCACGAGTGCACACGGGAGGAAAGTGCGCGAAACGAGCGGCTTGATAAGCGATGCGCAAAAAGGGCAGACGGTATCTCACGGATACGAGAGGCATGTTGCTAGTCAAGTTCGAGCATACGTCACGAGAGGAAATTACGCGTATATCATTAAATCTCCGCGAGCAAGAGATGCCGCGGGCTGTTTCCGACTCTCGCGAGGCTCTCTTGATGATGTCTGCCAGCGGCAATGCGAGAATGTATCTCTCATGCGCTGTTTATTTTTTTCAAGATTTAGCCAGATTCGCTGTACGAGTATTTCCTAATGGTAGTCTATATTTTCTTTCAAAGTAGTGAAAAAAAAACATAATTTGCTTCGTTAGGTCCGTAATTTATTAAAGAGAAATGTACATATTGAAATATACGTATTGAAATATACATATTTACTATTACTTATGAACATTTCTCTCATATTTATTTCATCATTTTACTAAATTAAGAATGAGATAAAAATATTGAAAAATTTCAGACAAGTGATTTTGTGTTCTTTCGTTCTTTTCCATTATCGTTTCCTTTATCGTAACTTCGTACTATCATTTTTGCATAACGTAAAGCTTCCAAGAAATAAATTGACGCTATTAGACTGGCGTTTAAGTACTTCTTTACTTCGTTTGAAACGAGCGAGCGAGAATTCAGAGAAAGAAGGGAGTGACGGCATCTCATCTCTTCAGTAGCACTGAATTTTTTCAAAGGTATCTCCAAGCTTGTTGTTAAGATCAAATTGATATTATTTCGTGAAAACAAGTCTGCGATGTAAAGCGAATAGCGGGGATCTCGGGAGGCATCACCGATAACGAGTTGCGGAAGTGAAATGTTAAAATTCAAGGAACCTCGAAGACGCCGCGACGCTGATCCCATTGACACCGGCGATACCATGCAGATTATGTGACTCCATCTTCCCGTTCTTCGAACCCGTCTTATCTATTACTTCGGCTTTCCTTCTTTCCCTTTCGATATCGCGAGCAAGATCGAGCAAGCCAGTTACGTCTCGAGTGTGGACTTTACGTACCGCAAAAATTTCCTCGATGCGAGCGATGCTTAAAGTGAAGTTATAAAGAGAAGGAAAAAACGACGAAAACAAGGTTTTAATATTAGAGAGATAGGTGAGCTAGAAAAGAGGATAGAGAGGCTTGTATGTGCTAAGCTCCGCGCGTTTTTTTTTAAATTTTTTCAGTATTATCACGGTACTTTTTGGATGGTTAATCATATGCTTTATTACTACGTACGGATTATGCGTCTGCATTATGTGTAAATTATCTAAGTGTCTCTCTCTCTCTCTCTCTCTCTCTTACGTTATATGTTCGATGATTAGAGTTGTAATTAAATCTAATATAAATTATTTGTGTACTAACAATGATTCTATCTTTTAAGATAAAACAATTGTTATAATGTTAAGGTTGTAGAATTGCTTTCAAATTCACAATTGCACACAAATAGCTTATTTAAAAAAAATATTTAGAAGATATATTAGATATATGTAATATAAAATGTAAAAATAATTTTGTGTAATACTATTAAATACAAAATTCATGTGTTCTTGATAATTTACTAATGATATGATGACTAGGACATATCTATTCTACTTGCGTCTGACCATAGGCACCTTTCTTCACTGACTCCATTAGAGCTAGGTTTCTCTACTGATTACGCGCGTCTGATCTAGTTATATTTTTTCTACTGAAACCATATAGAATACATTCCCGGTATAGAAAAAAATTTATAAAAACTAAAAATGCTTGGTTTATCAATTTTATGAAACAATGAGCTTATTGTTTAATTAATTCATTTTTTCTGCCCAAGAATAATTTAACAGTTTATATTAAATCGCAATTCATTATAATAATTTAATATTTATGGAATACAAGTTGCTTGTTAATAAAATGCACCGTTTAAATCAAATAAATTATCTTCACTGAAACTGGAGATAATGCTACGATATTTCGTCGGAATATTTTACACAAGCGTTTCTTCCTTTCTTACTCCCTCCCAGTGACTATGCCTCCGTTTTGGACCCTTGTTGTTACAATATTAATGACTCGCAAATTGTAACAAGTTGCGTTATATAACCAGCTGTTACATGTACATCGAGCCATGTTCCGAAATTAATTCCGTGCAGTTCAGTATCGATCGGTGTATAAGCCACGCTTTTTCTCCCAAAGTGTACCATATCTAAGAAAATTTACTTAAAATATATGTAATTATAATTATCATTTTTAAAATAAATTTTGATAAAGTAAATAAGTTGTCTTGTTTAGTTTTTAGACATTATTTTATTATTAAATAGAAAAACATCCATTTTCTCCTCTATCACACTATAATATTATTAGAATTTCTATTTTTAAACGCTTGTATTTTTTGATAGATACTGAAGCTTTTAAATCTTTAAAATCCCCAGTTTCTCAACTTCTTACACTCATAGATCCCTATCTGTAAAATACTTAGAGTCTATTCTTTAAGTTTCTTCAAATCCTAAGACGCTCGGCTTTTCTGGATTTTCGGATTCGTGGGTCTTACATATTGGGCTGTCAGATAATAAGGATCGCGCTTTATTGTTTCTACTTGGTTCGTAAAATACAACTTGCAAGTGCGCTCGACAGTTAACGGTAACGACCTCGGCGTCACAGTTGATTGTATTCGCGCGGTGTTATTACGCGACGATAATTCGCACGTGCATTATAATGTCCTTCGCGATAACTGACGACATTGCGCGTGCGAAACCTGCATCATTTATGGTTCGCATTTAATATACTCGGAGCGTGGTGCGTGTGCGGAACTCAATGTAGTATCGCTATACGCTGACGTCGGCCATCCACACGGTACAGCGTGTAATTTAATACCGCGCCGTCGAAGCAGCGATGCCACGAAAACGCTTTCGAATGCATCCGCGGAAATATTCGCGCGAACAAACTCGCGCAGCTTTGCGATGACGCGCGCAACGCGGTGCGAAGCTTTTTCAAAATTTGCAGCGGGCTTTATAGCGACCGGTTGATGGCAGACGACGGACGCATCTTTTTTTTCTGAATTTTTGCGAAACGCATGGTCGCGCTTGCTGGTACGCCTGACGACAGTGTAAACGCGGCAACTTGGGTGTAAATAAAAGGAATACTGAAATATCTCTCTCTTTCTCTCTCTCGCTGAATCACGAAACCTGTGAGATAACCGTTTTGACGATATCGTGAATCATAATGTTTCAATTCATTATTTCAATAAACATAAATTTGGGAAAATCTGCAGTACTGCTGTAAATTTTATTATAAAATTATAGCATTATTAAAGAGTATTACAAAAGAACATTAAAAATTATATAGATAAAAATTAATGCGCCTAAATATTGTTGATGCATTGTTAGAGCACAATTTAAGAATTTTATGATCGGTTCATAATATAACACTGTAGAAAATGCAATTTGTCTGACGATGAAAAATTTACTGCGGTAATTCGTTCAGCATAAAAGTGAACGGACTGCACTCTCTCTCTTTCTCTCTCTGGATGTTATAACTAGATTATATAATTTAGTTTAATGTTCTCGTTATTTTTAGTTTTTTTATCTCGAATATTACTATTTATGACAAACTCAAATAATTTTAATGAGATTATTTTTATATGGATAAATTCAAAGCAGAAAACGTGTACAGGTAATGTATTTTATAATGCTTTGTACCAATTAGCAAAATGATTAGCTGTTAGGTACGTCGTTCTGTCAAAATTTTTTCACGTCGACTACGATCAAAGACAATGTGAAGAAAAGTTTATAGTATGCAAAATTATGATCAAACGCTTTATTCAATTGTGAAATTACCTCAGGTACACTTTATCAAGCGGAAATCGTTACGTCTGACTTTATAATGCGTTTCAATTAATATATAAGTTGGCAAAACTTTCGTAATACCCTTTGTGGTAAAGTTTCAGTACCGAGGAATACAGATAAATCTTGGGATATTACGCAGTCTCTTTCAGGCAGAAAATGAAGGTTGACTTTTTCTTGCACAATCTCGTGCTCTCTCCAATCTCGTGTAATGCAATTACACAAAAAATTCCTTAGGGTACTCTGTGATGCTTATGCACAACTTTCTTGCTGGAATCGCCCAGCCAAGTTAAGTAGAAAGATTAAACATGATTCCATAAAGTTCGCGTAGAGCGTTCTCGAATCTGTCCTTAACGACACAATCTATTTCTCGCGGGGGTTCTAGCAATGTAAAAGACGGCATAACTCTACGTGAGGATTCTCGGAGATGTATCTGGCGAAGTGTGCTACGAGCAGTTTTTATCTTGTTCCCTATGTATAATTATATACAGGAGAGCGGTCATAGAATGGAGTCGGGTGAGAATGAAGCGGCCCAACTGCTCGAGCGAAATAAGAGACGCGCAGAAAGTACGAAGAGAGGCTGCTTTCATACACCATTAAAAGCTCTTATCCTAACTCTTAGAATCACGTTTGTCGTTATTACGCCATTACATTGCCAACGGAAGTGGAATCAGAAAAAATTCTTCTCGATGTTCTTTAATCATGTCAATTTTATCGAGCGTATAAACGTGTATAAGAAACGAGATAAGAAATAATTCAATCGATTCTTGGTTAATGTTTTGTAATAATGGTAAAACTTAATCATTAAAATAAGCTCAGGAGTGAATGCAAAATTATATTGTTTTTATTACACAGTTAATATTGGTAAATTGTATAATTGCCTTAAAAAGTCAAGGATCTAATAATAAGACGATTTGAAATTTGTAGAAAATAACAGTAAAATTTTAAAATAACATCTAAAGTTCTTTTAAAATTTTAACATTAATTTTTATTAATAAAACCTCGAGCGTATTTAAATGATTAAGATAAAGAAGTTTCATGATAAGGGAGTTCCTATTGCAGTTTCGAAAACGTTCCTTTTCATGAGCGCTTAAACTTTCATTCGCGGGGAAACTCTACTAATGTCTGTATTGCTCACAGATAAAGTATCTTCTTCTCTCATTACTTCCATTGTTGTTAACTACTGGCGGTACGTTCCCGTTGGACGTTTTTCAAGTTACCGCGCTTGTGTAATTATACATACCTTCGCCTTAAACGAGATAGCTGGCGAAACGAGAACGCGAAAAACTTTCCTTCTGTCAAGAAAAAAAAAGTAAGGGATCAATGCACACGCGAGAGAATCGAGACTACTTCCACAGGTCATTGAAAGTACACTCTTTTGTTCAAGTTTCGCACTAGTCTAGTCGTTACCGCCCTATTACAGCTGCAACAGCCGCAACGAATGCCCTTTTTCTGTGCGTCCGTATCAAAAGAAGTTTCTACCTGTGTGCGTCTTTGTGCACTTGCTCCTTTAATTTGTCGTCTGAAGAAGTCTGAAGAAAAATGACAACATATAACTTGTACGTGCAAAGATCTTACATCTCGATGTGTAAAAGTTATTTGCTCAGGCTATTTGATGAAATCATAATCAATCAAAATCCCCACATGTCAAAATGTTATATTTGTTTAAAAAAATATATAAAGATATAATATTATAACACATATTGATGATATGCAAATATGTTGAAAATGGAGATTTGAGTTATATATTAATTTGAATAACGTTTTATCCTGTCTATAAAATAAATTAGATAATAATTTTCGAGTGTCGTATCGCTTTAATTTTATAATTGTTACTTTATTTCTTCGTACCGTTAAAATAATCGTCCCTCAACAAACGCCAGTCAGAGTTTCTAAGTGAGTTTGAAAAAACGGTACGACTCTATCTACACACAATTGCTCATTTGTGAGCCGTCTAACAAATTTAGTGAACGTTGCGAAGCGCGCGCAGTGAAAATATTTGCCTCGAGGTGCGGTGGAAACTTGATCGAGTTTGACATTGCTGTTCGACATGCGGTTCAGCATTTAGACAGCATGTACGTGCGCGCTGGCAGCCGAAATCGCATTATACGTTCGCATAAATCGCGCGTTCGTCGGTGCGTCGCGATGCGTGATGCGCGCAAGCGTGTATGTGCTGTGTTTTACGAAGTTTCACTGTTGGCGTGTCCGAAAACATCATCAGTCCCGCGGCGGTTTGCGCGGTACAGATCTGCGTGGCAGATTTACGACGACGCGCGCTCACGGATATGCGTTTTTTATGCCGAATTAATGACGGCATGAATTTTTGCCGAAATGAAATATTAAAATGCAACGAAATACACACGCAGATTCGTAACATGGACCAGCGCAGTAATACGACCAGCCTCATACAATATTCACGTTTTGATTAATGACTTGAATAACTTAAGCGAGCACCAGATCATTATTGAAATGTAATCATGTTTCTAATTTACATTGCGGTAAAATTATTTATTATTAACTATACTAACGCTATTGAGTTTTTGATCATCGTATGTACACGAATTTCTATACGAATAATTTAGCATACGGTTAATTGTTTACATATTATTTGGATTTATACATATCCTTCGTATTCACATCGCTCATTTACAATTGCAATGAAATGAAATAACCATTCGTTTCACTAAACTGTGTATGTTTGTCATTTGCAGTACAACTAAAAGCGATCTAGGGAAGCTTTGAAACTGTCACGTACGTTAATACTAGATTTTACATTTAATAAAAAATTTGTAGTTAATATTAAAGCTGCACCTAGGTTTAAAGAGACAGTTTGCATTAGTAATTACGAATAATTAGGTATTCATAAAGAGACTAGGGGATCGATTATTTAGGAATTGCGTGCAAGTGATTTCAATCTTAGATACGAAAGGAACTGTAATCGCAGCCTGCGACTTAGCTTGAATCCCGGGATCACCGTTGGTTTACCATACACATCTGAGATGGATTCGTAAGGATCAAATATAAATTAGGTTCGAGTTACGGCGCGGTCGCGGCTAAGTCAGGTCTACATCGGACGTGTGCGATGTAAATTTGCACGCATTGGAATTTCAGACCTGATCTACGCGCCCGAGTCGAATTCGCAGGTGATGCATACGACCTGATTGGACTTGGTTGGATTAAGTGCAGTGCCGTTCTGATTCGAATTAGGATTTCACGCAGATTAAACGTAAATCAAGCGCGATTCACGCATAGTTTAAATATCTGTAGAATAGACGTTAGCTGTGCGAGTAGATTACACGTACAATTATTAATATTAATTTATCAAACTCTCCTTAACTATAACACTAACAAAGACACAATATTTATATTGATATTTTCATATTCTATTTTGCACAGAATATTAAAGATGTCAATTCGGCGACATTTATCATTGTTTTCTCGTAATCCCCCTCGATAATTAACAACCACTAATTTATGTATCAACATTAATTTCTGAAATAAAAATGACAACAATGTAAAATTCATGCGTAAAAAAATCACATTATTAACGTTTTAAAAGGACTATTATGACAATTCGATTTCAACTTGCGTTAATCGTGCACAACGTAAATCAAGGCGGAAAGATATTCGACAGTCGCGCAATATTAATTAGAGCGCGGTGACAATGCGATATGTTTTTCTTCGGCCGAGTGTAGCGCGAACTGGCGTTGCACTTCGAGCGTCCCCGGTTATTCGTCCTATGGGGAATTATTAATGGCTGGTACCCCAACAGCGGGAGTTGGTAGCGGCATTTATTCACTTGCAATAATGGCGTCCACAAATGAAACATCCGTTTTGTATAGGGGGAGGGGAGAACGCGTCGTTGTTGCGGCAATGCTGCGGTCGTGGCAAAGATGAGTGCAAGCGTTGCGGTAAGGGGTGAGCATGTGTTTTCAATGATCCATAGTTTCCAGAATTCGCCACGTTCTCTAAATTCAATCTCGCTTTCTGCCGTAATTGTAACCAGGCGAATGATCGAGGGGGACCGCAAAGATTACATCTTATATTTGAGAAATATTGATTTTACAAACGTAAAACGGCAACGTTATTTAATACCTAGAATAAAATTTCCGTAATTTATAAAAAAAAAAATTATTATTTTATAGTTTTAAGACTCAAAGAATGTAACCATTGTATATTTAACTGTGGAAGCTTTCTGTGGGAAAAATCTCAGGACGAAGGAACTATAATGTTTGAATAATTTATGACAGCGTAATTATGATGAGTGGGAACGGCCAGTCAACAGCGACGCCTGAATATTTTGCGTCACAAGGATTTGCCGTTGGATTTAAAAGATTTGCTTTGGTCGGAGGATGACCGTACGGTATTCTCGTCGGACCCGCTGGTTCCGCCTGTGCTCTGTCCGCGTGGCATAAATATTACAAATGAAAGCAGAGAGGCGGAGATAAGGCAAATCTTTGTCGGAAGTCTTGTTTTATTTGGGGGATTCACCATGTCGAGATTAAAGGACACCGGGTACTGCTTGCGAGAGGATCATAGTTGCGACCACGGATTTCCTTTATGAAGACTCTGAGCACCCCTCCCGGGAGGCATTAAAAGGACCCGAAGCAATGGAGCGGGGGCCGCCTCCGCCGAGGTCATTGTCCACGTAAATATGAATTAACCACGGTGCCCCGCGAGGCTTTTTCAAGAGACACAAGTTTTTGCTGCATCAAAGGAAACACGAGAATAAAACGTCGTGATGAAACTCGATTGGGACTTGTGCTGGACGGATTTGTGAACATTCGTTTCGCTTGACATCATATTGATCCTGACATCACATGTCTGTCGGGATATAGCTCGAATAATCGAAAAAAAGACCTCTGTTCGCGAAGAGGTAAAAATGCGTGCCCGAAATCGTATCATTTTTTCTCTTTCTTTCTCTCTTTCTCTCGATTTCTCGTAATCTCCCATTATGTTCGATTTCCTGTGTGAAAACGCTCACGGGATTATGGGGCGCGCAGTGGCGACATATTAACGACAGCCCCGGCTCAATTAGTTTAGCTCAAATAATTGGGGCAGGTTATGCGTCGGATTATCGAGGTAGCGCTGAAAGATAATATGCTGTTATCAACACGTGTGGTGGCGAACGCAAATGTCGATGACTTGTCAATGACGCATAAATTAAAGTTTTACTACATTATCGTTAATCACACTATTAATTAATAATATATGCAATAGTTCACTCAATATCAATTATTTGCTACTTAATTTCTCATCATTACCTTGCGTCGTGTTGCGTATTATTGATCGATGTATTGGTACAAGTGCACCGCGAACAATATAATTACATTAAATATACAATTAATTATTTATAACCACCTATTAATTCATTATTTAAAACGATACAAGGAATACATATTAAGTATGCAATTACATTACGTAAAACAGTTTAACTAATGATCGATTTATTTGCTGGTATAAAAAGAATACTATAGGTACATCAATTAAATATCCATCGATGTTGAAAGGGCGTGATAAAAAACGTTTTTAAAAATAATTCCAAGAAGATGTGTAAATATGGAAAATATTCTAATTAATGTCGAGCAGATATTTTAAGTTTAGTTTAAACTCCGTGTATCTCGTAAAGCATTTTCAACATAATTCTCTCGAGGATGTAATCGCAACTCATATCCTTGGAACAGCGTGATGGTGAGGGGCAAGGTGCTTTATTGATCTTAGGCGAATGGCATCATGGGGTTCGGCTGTATTAGAAGGTTCATCGCGATGAGGTGCTGCCAGGTACTATTGGGTCGCGAACTTTTCCAAAAACATCTACCTTCACCCTTGATTCTTTCTCGATACTTTTCCTCCCTTTAAAAAAGTTTCTCTGATGTATCGTCGGGAGATAAGTTTCCTCAGATAGATGAAAAGATTTAATTTTAAAATACAAAGCAGAACTATTTGAAAAAATATATTGTGTATATATATATATATATATATTGTAAAAAATATATACATTTAATATTCTGAAGATACTGGTTAATGTCTGCTGCGGAATGTTTCATTGTTTTATTGCATATTGTTTTTTAATTTTACCGAATAAATTTAGAGTAACCTGGCTACAAACCGAACGTGTTGCAAGTACCCAAATCGTTACGCTTTCATTTAAAAGTATAGTAGATATGTAAGATTTTATTGTAAACTCTCCGGGGTGAACTTTGAGGATCTATGCAATATCTCATAACTTATTCATTTCCGATCTGTTCTCTCGACGATAGCTGCAATAAAATGCATGTAGCTGCGATAAATTGCGAACACTCGATTTTCGATCGCAGCTTCTCTAAGCGCCTCTTTCGTAACACGTATTTCGCGCAACGCGGGAATTCGGCCGAAACGTGCGCAGGTTTAATCTTGGAACAAAATTAATCTCGGAATGTGCCGTTTCGTGCGACGTAAGGATGGGATTTATCGACTTCTACTTCAAAATGTGAGTGTACGCGATCAGGGGTTGCGCCACTTTCGACATCTGCTACCCTCTGCCATCGGTCTGTTCGCCATCCCAACGAATAAACGTACCTGTGCGCGTGAGAGGAGGCCGGTAACTTGAATCGTTAAATTTTACGGCATATCCCGCATATTTACGATCCAAACGTCTTTATTGTCGTCGCAGTAATCTTCTTTAGTAGCCGGCAGTGTCAATGCCGAAGCACTTACTGCGGCAGTGCAGGTGACGCGTCGTCTTGAAACTACAACTGCAGTACATACTGCAATTATCAGTTAAGATGTGAAGACATCATTATAATAAAACGAGATTGTCTTAGATACTGGATTTTTCATTTATTTAAATTTTTATTATTTTAATACCAAAGTTTCAGACGTCAATTATTCTGATTTACTACTCATACATTATTTTTATGTTATTAATTGCAATAATTTATCATGTGTAAGAGACGTTGCAGCTTGGGTCTTAGATTATTATTCTGTTTCTTTGCATTGCATTAAATCGAAAACTTTTTATATTTTGTGCATTGAACTTCTAATAATTATTAGAAACAGAAAAAAGCAATAAAAATTGCTGCAAAATTGTGTTTCGAATTGCAAGAATCGATTGGCATGTTGTGTGCGGACACTAGACATTGAAATAAACGTCTGGTGAAAAACGCCCGCGATAAATCGTTACACCACGTCGAATAGTGATCGATTATCGTTGCTCGTAGTAGATTAATAGTAGCAGATATCGATCAGTAGAGACAAGGCAGCGCGGATATTGCAGAAACCTATTGTGTGTGGATGTATATTGAGGAGAACTCGTTTACAGATATTGGCGTATCACTAAATTTACAGTTCCTTATGAAGTACCTTAATGGTTCAGAGTGGCACATATGATAGATATCTTTTAGATCCTGATATTAATAGTAACACTAGATTAATTACATATGTGGAACACATTTGAGAGGTACTTTATCAAATTTATGATAAAAATAATTTGCTTGTTTTTCTACTATGTTCAATATTTATATGTGTACTATAATTTATCTCTAAAAATCGATGTATGAATTTTAAATATTGGTATAGACGTAACAAGAAATTGAATATAATGCAAATAATACTTTGATAACATTTCTCTTCCGATATGTGTCGATATATCAAATTACAAAATTTAATTATTCGAAGTTAATAACTGCAATTGGATAATAACTTTGTATATATATCTGATAGAAACAAAATATTATCTATACACATGTTAAACAAAAAATATAAGAGATATGTAAAACATTGTATGTTTAATATTTTTTCTTTATAATTTTATAATTTGTTATATATATATATATATATA
>QKQZ01055180.1:0-17227 GCA_003595255.1 Solenopsis fugax | reverse complement strand
GTCGTCGCCGTCGTCGTCGCCGCCGCCGCCGCCGCCGATGCTAAATATCCTTGCAACGGTCGCGCTTATTTCCAGGCACCGATAATTCCGAATCGTCTGCGCCACCGAGTTTCCACTGTGAGAAAATCTATAACGTATTTACCGAACGGACCGCGCGGTCCGCAAATAGCGAAAACCGATGCGAAAACCGCGGAATATCGGTCGTCCCGTTGGGAAGCGACGGGGTCAGACCACGAAAATTGAGTCTGCTCGGAAACGCGACGCTCTATTATCTTGCGAACTCAACTCGTTTTTGCCCCGTCTTCTGCGAGCTTATTCCGTTACTTATTAACGAATGCATTACATATTCCATATTCTGTAACCTTTCGCGCCACGAACCCGCTAACGAAGTTTGCATTACGTCGCGATGATAAAAGTCATAAAAGATAATTCGTATTACCTTTGAACAGTCTGCGAAAAGAAACTCTAAATCTGTAGACGCGCTCTTGTGTGTTCGAGTTCGAGCAATTTTTATAAGACCGCAACGCTGTAAGGTGGTATTTTTAAAAGCAACGAAAGGTAGGAGGGCGATTTTCGTCTCTCGTGAGAAACCTTTCGAAACGCGAGAAATCTAATGATTTAACATGTAACGGATTGTGTTTATGACATTATCATTACGACATAACATAAACCTCCAACGAAGCTGTGGTGCGAAAGGTTACAGCACGGATCTATCGACTTCGATTGACGCAACGTGCGAGATACAAGTCTGGGAATTATCGCCAACTTTGAGCTGCGGGAGTCCTCTGATGAATTTATCGGTCGTACCCATCGATCGAGTATAAAGTGATCGCGCGTGATCCCTATCGCGAGTGGGCAAGCTCTGCGAAGGTATATCGGTGACACCAACGTTCTACGCACAATCACGATTAATAACACGGTAGCGAAATCAATCCATTGGCGAGACGCAACGCGTCCTTCACCTAGAAACAGATGGAATTAGCATAAATACGCACCGGTAAGCGGCACGTCGCTATCTATCTAAATAATATAGGCATTTAAATGCTTTTTATTGAAGTGGCGCGCGACTCGCTCCAACAACTACAAAGTTTCAAAATACCCTGCACACTCAAGGATTATTAATAGATTGGGCCTCGATGAACGTCGTTTGTCCTATTATCTATTTCTTCAAACGATTGTCCGATGAAATAGGAATAATATTTTTCATCCTGTAGGATAATGTGTTATTCACACTCGATGAAAAAATGATTAATCTTTACAGACGGTTTTTTAGATCAAGCTTTAAAAGGATCTATAATTCGTGTCAGAATTCAGGAGAGGACGTCATTTAATTTTATACTGTGCAACATTTGATAACGTGTAATTCCATTTATAATTTTTGTGTTATGTAATATGAAAAACATTTGAAAAATCCATAGTCTATGTACTATTATATACATTAAATATATTGTACATTACAACCTAGACACACGCGTGTGTGTTAAACATATCGAAATACATGAGAAATAAAATTATGACCTTCATTTTATTTAATATTAATATAGTAGTAAATGATATATTATAATAACATAAAATTCTAAATAAAATTTTATTTACATTTAATGCGAATTATAGATCGTTCGAAGTAGGCTTTATTCATGAAATATAACAGTAAATTTTTTGTCTAAAGAGTGATCGTCCGATTATCTGAACATTGTGAACTGTAAACAAACATCAACGACGTTTTTTCTCTCGTGTTTCCACTTAGTTTTTACAGCACCGATCCCTTTTAGTCAGAAATATGCCGTTCAGCTTATATCGACGGTTCAAATGTTTCGTATTCCACAAAATTCTATTATGGTTGTCATCGGTTGTCCCGTGACAACAACCGGCATGGAAGGAGAATCGTTTCGAGGACGTCGTGAAAACGTGGCTCGCCGTGTTTGGCGAATTCACGAGAGCCACGCTCATGAAAAGTGCAACAGGAGTTCGCTGTAGCCGCGGGCAAAAAGCTCGTCACCCGGTATAGAATTCGCGGTGAGCGAACACACGTCCCGGTATTTATATAATAAAACAGCAACCCGAAAAAAAATCGATGAGATTCGTCAGAGACTTGTCTGCAAAATTAAGGACTTTACTTGCGGCAAATTCAAAAATGGACTGAGATATTTTGCGTTCTGGTCAGATATGTAGGGTAATTGAATTCTATTGATTAATCATTAATCGCGCAATTCTCTCGACAGATTTTCAAAATTGCATTAAATAAAGAATAAATCTGTCATTTGGTTGATTCTTTAAAGTTTAATTTTCACAAAAGGTCTTTTATTTTCAGTTTTATACATGTCAATACTTATCACTATAATTTTTCGACAAACTAGCATAAGGATTTATATTGCGGTTAAGATATGCATTATTAACAGTCGAGCTGATAAAAATACATACATGCATTTAGTCTTATTGGAAACGAATTTTGTTGGATGCAACGTGGAAATGTTCGTTGCGATAAATTTGTTCTGCTTATTAGTAAATTGATAATTGTATTATCGGTTTTGTTTAATATTTAAAGTTTTGAGTTTTAGAAGATAAAATGGGAAGAGAAATGTATAATGAAATTTCTAGTACAGTAGAATCGTAGTTATTGGAACATTGCTTAACCGAACGTTCGCGCGTGTTTATTTTTGGCCAGAATTCACTACATAATATGCCTAAGTTAATCTATGCCATTCTTGGCATAAAATCTACAGCGGAAATCTCTCGCTTTTTTCGTAGCGAGAGAAGAAGAGGTTGGTCGATACCGTTCGCGATAAATGATAGATTGACTGGTGAAAGAAAATTTTCCGAGAGAAAGCGCGTTGCGGCGAAAAGCAAAAGCGGAAAAGATATAATGAACTATTTCCGTTCATACAATATCGAGTCTACTTCTCCGATTTGATATCGAGGGAGATGAGAGAAACGGAACAGAGTGTTAGGTTTATTCCATGAAGAAATCTATAAAAAATTGTATAAAAAGAATTGCGGTCGTACTACATAAGGCAAGTAAATTATTGTCTAATTATAAATAATTGGCTAATTATACAAGCGATTAAGTTGAAAGAGTATAGGGTAGCAAGCGAAGCGAGACGAGTGTCATCTCTCAAGCAGTGGAAATAAACTTAAATATGTTATATATTATATGTTATTATTCTTTTTTGTATTGCTACGTTACGTGCACTTTTCTTATATTATATATTTTATTATATATTTTTATTTCCAACTGTTCCTAATCGAAGATTGGCATAACGGAGAGAATATGCGTTTCGCCGACGTCGAATCGGTTGTTACCTTGTTACCTTAGTTCTCGATGACAACCTTAATTCGATGTCAACTTCCGCGCATAAGTTTCTTATTAAACGAACTTAATTCATTAATGTGTAAAATTTAAGTTTGCACTTGTTTCAACATGCTACTATTTACGACAGACAAAGAAAGAGAGATAGAGAATTACCGCGATTCGACGTGTAGGAAGGAACTTGGGTAAATTGGGTCGCTTCGGAGACACGTCGTAGATTACACAGCTCGTCGTTGCACCGGCTCCTGCAACAGCGACGTCTTTCTTTCTCTTTTGTCGCCTGTCTGTTTGCACCTGTCTCTCCATTTGTTGCGCATTTGTTTTAACTCGCGTTTGACTCGAATCTAGAGATAGAGAGGGAGAGAGATAGATAGAAAGAGAGAGAAAGAGAGTCCGATCGCTAAAAGGCTGGTACTCGCTCGCGCCAAGGGGAGTTCGCCTAGACCCAGATGCTGAATCGTCGCTGCGAGTCTCCGTAAAACGAAAGTGAATAATACATAGACTCGATGAGTGGTCGCCACTACTGCGTGCCGGCTGCTGTCCCAGAATCGTTATATTTTTATCCGTAACCGTAGCGTGTGAAATCGATTTTCGTAACGACAATCAATATTATCGCGGTATTAGTACACGAAGATGTGTGCCGTGACGTCTTATTTTTATTTGCCCCGTACGAGCGTATGTATTTAAAAGACAGAACGTTTGAAGCACAAGTTGTGTTCTTTTAGGTATTAAGGTGAATGACTAAAGCGAGAATCGAGAGAATTCTATAAACAAGTATCTGGGTAAACCTGATTAGAAGGCGATACCTGTGGTAAGCCAGCCCAAGCTAGGAATTGATTCCCCTTCCTTGCTCCCTCTGTCTTTTTTTCCCTCCTTGCTTGCTCCCTCTTCCTCTCTCTTTTTCTCTTCCTCTCTCGATCGCTCTATGAGTCTATTAGCATCGGGCGCGCACGCCTGGTAGGGCCTTGACACAGTGCGTGTCGGGCATTGCATGGCGATAGCGGAAAGCGCAATCTATTTATCGAGGTTTATCGAGGTGATTTCGTATGTGAGCCTACCGCGTCTCGCAAGACATTAGAGAGTTATACGCGATACCGTATTTTGTGATGTAATAGATACGAGGTAACGTTATGTTTAAAGTGAAAATTACTTTTTGTATATTTCGCCGACGCAACTTAAATTTTACTTAAATATTATATTCGCAGAATGCAAGAACTTACTGTCCAATTCGACTCGTGAATAATTTTCGCGCTAACATACGAAAAATTTTTTTTTTTCTTACGTAACGATTATTATTTAACGTACCTGAGCAGGAAAAATATTTAAATGTAAGCGAACATGCGAACATTTAGATATTGTGTGTATTTTTACGCGTATCTAAATAATTTTAATCCTTTCCAGTTTGAGACGTTTCTGAAAATATCAGATCTGTTTTTTAACTACATCTATTTCGGATGAGAAGAGCATCAAAATGTGTGGCTAAAATAGTTAAAAGTCAGAAAAATCTATTTCAAATTTATTCTCACTGTGCGGAGCACATAACTATGAAGTCATCTTGTGTCTTTATTCAAATGATGCGATATTCAACGAAGATTCTCTCGACATAATCTTATCTTTATCGCTTAATCTTACCGATTAACGTCATATCGCAAACATGCGGCTTCGATTCCGCGTTGGGAAATCGCTTGCGAAAGGAGATCCAATTTGCGCAGATCCATTAATTCCTCGCGTTTCTGGTTTAGGCACGTTTTTCCTTAGTAATATAAGTAGCTTTTTAACTCGATCAAGTTCTTTGCGAATGTTGACCAATGTACACTTGTGACGATTTTACGGTTTTCCTTATCGGAATGGAATCGTTGACGACGCGATATAGATTCGCACTTCAAAGACGAGCAAAGATCAAAAGAATAAAATCCAACACGTTGTTTCATAATAATGTAAAATTTTTGGAAAAATGTCCAACAGCAAACGCGATTGAAAGAAACTTGAAAAAAGAAAATCGGACACATTATAATATAACGTAACTACCAGAGATGGGAAGTAACGAATCATGGTAAATAGGTAACGCCGTTACTCGTTACTTTTTTATAATTTGGTAATAATGTTACAATTTTCCATAATAGTAATGATAAGGCCAGAGTTAGAAAAATCACTTTTGATAATCAACTCGTTATCATTATATATGTTACTCATTGAAAAAATATTAACTTTACTCGTTGCGTAACGAGTCAAGTAACGAGTTACACATTTTTCAATGAGTAATGCATAATGACGAGTGACTAGCTAAAAGTGATTGTTTTCTAACCCTAGCGTTATCATTATCATTATGAAAAATTGTAACGTCATTACAAATCATTATTATAAAATTAAAAAGTAATGATAAATTAATGACTTCACATCCCTGTAAAATACTATATTGGATGAGTAACTGTTTACATTTTTTTTTTCTCAAATGTGAGTTTACACTTGTAGTACAATAATACGCATTTCGAAATAAAGTATGCAATTATAATATTGTCTACGACATGCTTGCCCCTCCAAATTGACGCCCTTATCATTTATTAAATATGAATATAAAGCCGTATGTTTCCGTCAGGACGTATTACATAACTCTGTCGAGTCCATGATGGATGGCGAACGATGCACACTTGGTCAAATATTTGTTACAATACGTTAAACATTCGATCATCCATTACATAATTTTGTCGAGATTTCCATATTATTTTGACATTTCCGTCGTTATTTTATTAATGGTTCATACATTAGTAACGACATAACGATGTACATAAATTGGCGATAATTAAGCTTTTTGCAAGCGGCTCGCGATGAAATCACATCTGATTATCATCTCGAAATTGTAAGTTTATCAAAATTTCATTGACGGTTCTCAATCCAGACGTCGCCGGAATATATCTGAGATAATAATCTCACGTGAAATACGATTCGTGACACTTCCATTGAAATTTCAATATAAAAAGATATCCGAAGTGCTAATAATTTATTATCCGTCATTTTTCGGTTATTTCACACGGTAGCGCCGTATTAATGAATAACTTAGGATCTACATGTCGCGGGGAAGAATTTGTACATTTCGTGGATATTTAAACACGTAATTCAATAGATGACGTTTACAACGGCGCCAGGGGGAGGATCAAGGATCACGGCGCTCTCCCGATAGAGATCTGATAACGTAATTCTCAACCGTTGTATAATTCGTAGCGCGACTGCGTACGCCAGGTTCATCAGACGATTCATGCGATATATTTCGCTAACTCCCGTTTTAATTGCGGCAAAAGCGCCGATGGCCTCGCCGATGACACGCGAGATCCCGCTTTGAAGCTGAATTATCGTCGGTCAGCTGGGGGCGGAACCGTAATTAACGTGTGTACGAGCGTTACGAGGGGGATGCGAGTGCCCCGTTTCTGGATTCTAGTGGACGAGAATAAAACATTAATTTTTCCGTTCTAGGGCCTCGCAGGAGTTAAGATAAACTCGCGCGAGCATTTTACGATGAGTACGGCTCCCCCAGCCTGTCCTGAACCTACGTTACTTCGGCTAAATATGGATAACGTACACACACACACACACACACGCGCGCGCGTGCGCGCGATGACGAAGTCGGCTTCTGATAAAAGAATTACTATTCGCGATAACATGTTCAAAAACTGTTATTATGAATATTTATAGATATTTTCTCGGTGCCGCATAAATATCAGAATTTGGAATAAGCTTGAAATGTGATCTATAGAAATCATTTTATCTCATTAGCTTATCTTAAATCGTTAATCGTTATATTCTGAATTTGTGCTATTTCTATGGGACACGTCTTTTTCGGATACCATAAATTATTATGCAATTGCTTTTAAAATTATCTTCTCGCCTTAATACCTATTAAGCCTCGAATCTTTCTGATGTAGCAACAGATTGAAATGGTATCAAATGCCAAATTCATAAAAAAAGATCATGAAGCGTGTATTGAAATCTTATCGAAAAGATGAGAAAATGAATAAAATAAAGCTTTTATTAATTTTGATTTAAAACATTAATGATTGTGACCAATACGACGGAAAAAAATTGCATTTAAAAGAGGAGAATTGTGTGGAGCATACACATTTCCGGCACGATTATTTTGCGTCATTTCGGACGAAACACGCGTCAAGGACAACGACGGTGTGATGCGTAAGTCACGCGTGATACGTGTTATAAAATACAGCGCGGTGGACCACCATCGGGAAATCCTGGAGGACGCGAGGGGGGGGAGGGAAGGAGGAGGTCGACCTAGTTTCTCGTTCTCGGGAAAGGGAAGGGATGATGGGGAGAGTGGGGAGGATATCGCACGGTTCGATAAGAATATTAAGGACCAACGTGACCCGGCTGGTCGTGGTCGAATCTCTCGCCGAAGGCGCGACGTGTCTGACCCATATAAATGGAGTATCAGACGAGGAGACGTTATTTTCAAATCCAGCCGCGAAATAGCTGGATCTTAGCGACGTCTGAATCGATTTAACCGGCTAGATATCAGTTAAACGCGCTTTTCGACGTGTCTTCGATAACGCGACGACCTATTTAGCACACCTGACACTTTCCAATAATCATTCCGAATTAGCGTCCCAGACATCTGCATCTGGAACGAGCGTATGATTTTATTACGCGGCGCACCGATCATCCGACGGATGACATGTCTAAGTATATAAAACGGTCGCGATTAGACTATCGATCGGCGCTCCTTATCGCGCAGGAAGATCGAAAGTAGATAAAGAGAGTTTTCTTCTTGTTTCTTTAGAAATTATTTATGTAAATGTGAAATTTATGAAATGTTTGTGCAAACGATCATCGAGAATGTGTTATTAATTGCTGTAGGCACATCTGTAGTAAATAGCGGAAATTTGGTTTAGTGAGTAATGAAAAAACAGGTTGATAAAGAAAGCTTATCTGAAAGATACAAACTTAAATATTTAAAAAGTTATTCGAATGGTTCCGCTAAAATTTTTTTCGAAACGGTTGAATAAATTGAATTATATTAATAGCTACATTTTTGATAGCCGTATTGATTTTGAGATGAATCGAAAATTGAAATTTAAGAGCTGAGAGCGAAGGCTTAATCACCTGAGAGTTACGAAAGTTAAAGCTTGGAAGTTTAGAGCCTCGTAGAATCGAGGCACGAGAATTGAGAAGTGAGAGTTGTGGGTTAAAAGTTGACGTACGTATTAGAAACTTACGCACACTCGAGATGTTCCACATCTGTCGCTGGAAGCGCGAATGTTCTCAGAATTAGTGATAAATTAATTTTATAGTTGCCTAGTATCGGCACGGAACTTATTTCTCCGAAATGAAACATCAATGAGATGGAGAATATTCGGGTGACGCGTTCGCCCCTGAAAAGATAAACGCGTTATAAAATCGCGTGCCGGTTCTCGGCAAATCTCGTTACGCCTGAACGGCAATATAAACGTCGCGACCTTTTTCGCGTACCTCGCGGATTGGACGAGGAAACGGAATTCTGCGTTACGCCATCGCGGACCGGTGCGAGGGGGGAGGGAGGGAGGGAGGGAGGGGAAGGTTCCAACAGGGGGGTCAGATTTGCCGACGACGATAACGGCGCAGAAGTCTCTTTCGCAAAGTCTCGCTCGGGCACTCGCGCTCGCTCTTACTTCATTCTGCGCATTCCGGCTTGCGAAACATCAATCGCAAGCCCAAGCGTGGAGCGTTGCGAACTTGGACAACGACTGCGATTTCTGCGAATAAACAATTCGACTTCGATTACTGTCCAGAAACTTCCTTTCCGAGACTTGTTCCAACCTTAGCGTACTATAACTAGACACGGAAAGAATGGTTTTGTTCAAGTATCTAAAAAATTAGCTACACTGAGAGAAATATTTGGTAAGTTAGACCAAACGTTTAGTTACATAGTGATCAAATAAATTTTATAGTTACAATTACTAAATATGTAGTTGTTTTAACTAAACAATCTGTAGCCTTAACCAAACAATTGTGTTCAACTCATAACCAAATGTTTCGTTAAATGTAACTAAGTTTTTGGTACTAGTAAAAAAGAAGAAAAAAATGATGAGATGCACACGCGAAACCGAGACGGTGAAAAGTTTCCAGTACTACAATACAAAATTCATTTGATCACTAAAGTTTGGTTGATATTTCAGTCTAGATAAAGATCTGAAAATAATTTTGTTGGGCCATCAAAATAATTATGTAAGATGTTCAAGCATGAAGAGCAAGGGTGTAAAATGTTTTGACATTCTAGTTACTAATTTGACTATCGTACACAATTATTTTGATGGCTCAACAAAATTATTTTTAGATCTGTACTCAGCTAAATTTTTAGGCGCTTCAGCAAAACCGTTCTTTCCGTGTAATATTTCGAAAGGAGAACGGTATACGACGAAACGATGGATTAAAAAATTCATTATCTTATTACGAAAGAATATGGCAAAGAGGATGTAAGGAGAGGATCTAAAGCAGTCCATTTCTTCTATTAGAAACAGTTAATGAAAAATTCAGTAGCTGTATTATGATTATTTTGCGTTTTCTTTACTTATAAGACTTCAGTTTGCGAATACCGTCTATTTTATATCGATAATATTATTAAAGCTGTACATTTTTGGAAAATTTGAAAAATAGAATGACGTTATCAACGAAAGACTGCTAATCACTGAAAACTGTATCTAAACGATCGCTTTAATATATGTTTATATGAAAATTGCGAAAGGGCGTATGTAAAAAGTATATAAATATAAAATTGATGTTTTATGTAGTTATGGGAACAAAAAGAAAATACATTGCTCATTTGCTGACGTATCCACCCTTCGCAGAACTTTCACGTGGCCAGAAAATTGGATGGTGCATCGAAGGGTCGTGCCACTCGCTACAATTCACACTCCGATTTGCGCGCGCGCCCGTCGGACAACGACAATGAGAGATCGCGGCGGGGCAACCCCTTCGACCTAGGGGCGGACTTTGTTTTTCGCTCCGAATGATCTCGTCGAGTTAGCGCGGCACGCTCGGGTACGCATCGGCGGACGTGCTCGCCCGATGCGACGATCGAGACTCACTCAGACATGCTAATTCGGTTCGAGAACAAGTGCAACGGCAACCCCCTGTTGTCGTTCCTCCCTCCCGCGTCCGCACCCCCGGCTTACTTCTCCCCCGGCAGAGAAGTTGTTCTCGTGCAATTTTCATTGCGAACTTTGTTAAATTATCCGGCGGCAAAGTCCGCGCCGTCCACACGTGTGTCCCACGTGTGTGCGCGCGCTTTTCGCACGACATGTCCGTGTCCGCTCCATGGTCGCGGGGACCATTTAAAAAACAAAAAGGAAGAAGAAAAAAAAAATGATGAGATGCGCACGCGAAACCGAGACGGTGAAAAGTTTCCAGTATAGGAGCACCGACGCGATGGTCGTTGTTGTCGTTGTCATCAGCGTCGACAATACATTTCTAGTTAATAACGAGAACTTTTGCTGTCCTGCAGAAGGAACTCGCGTATTACACAGAAGTAGTTATAATGTGTCCTTTTTTTTTTCTTTCCCTCGCGGGAGTGCTAGGCTCCGGATAATGACGCGATTTCAAAGCCGTGGTTGCTCGACGGTGGACATGTCCAAGTCTGAATCGTTATTTTGTAGCGCCTCCGTGTATTGTTTGATGATGTTTCCAATGGAAACGTGAATTTTCTTTATATATGAATAAATCTAAAATTTATTGGCAAACAAAACACACTGAAAAAAAAAGTCTGATTATAACTACCAAATATATAGTGAAATAGTATCAATGAAATATTTTATCAATATAACCAAAAAGAATTTTATTTTACTAAATGTTTAGTGACTTATACCAGACTTGATAATACTTACTAAACATTTAATAAAATAAAATTATTTTTGGTTGTATTGATAAAATATTTCATTGATACTATTTCACTATACATTTGGTAGTTATAACCAGACTTTTTTTCAGTGTAGAGAAGTAGGTTTCTATGTAGATAGATTTATCTACGGCAAGAGATGAATATATTAGTTATGAAACACATGAACCTCTATTTTAATAGTTTTGTATTTCATTTTGATTTATTTGTTTCTTTCTTAGTGTTATAGTTTTGCTTTTATTTTTATTAATAATTCTTAAAGCATATACAGAAGTATTCTTTAATATTTACAAACACATAACATTTTTCTAATAATGGCTAACTATACTCTGTATTCTATAATCTGCTCCTCTTCTATATTCTGTAATCTACACATATTTATTTGATATCGAATTTTATCGTATACGATAAATATCTCTTTTTTCTAAAGAAATTGGTTATTTTTAACAGTTTCGTCATTGTAATGCGCGTATTCGAGCGAAAGAACAATGAAGGGTTCCTATGTTCCCAAGTTTATATTTTGACTGTCAGTTAGTTCGCGTTGTTACTGGGGAGATCGATGGTCAGTACGCAGATCCGAGAAAGAAAGAAAGAGAAAGAGAGAGAGGGGAAGAGAGAGGAGGAGGGAGAACACAGGGGGTTGGTATGTGAGGTAGGCCATGATGGGGAAGCAAGGGTGGGCTTTGGTCGAGAGGTAATGGCGCAGAAAAAATTCGTGACCTACTTTCCGGACAAAGAAAAGCGGGCGTATGCACTCGCTTTAATAAAAAAAATATGAAAAAAGAAAGAGAAAAAAAGTAGGAGAAAGAAATTAACTTGTGCGGGACGGACGTTTATCCCTTGCTTTCCAGTGTGTGTGCTCGGGATAATTTCGTAACTTCATCTCACACATAGAGTCGTGTTTGGACTTTTTTTTTGCTCTCTGCGAGATACAGCTGATTAAGGCTTTCGTCCAGCTTTTGCCATTAGTGATCGTGGATTTTTTATGAACGTCCAGTGTCAGTAGAAAGCAAGAGAAGTGGTTTGATGATGGTCCTTGTACTTTATCTAAGTTTCGGAGGTTGTACACCTTCCACTACTCCTCACTGCCTTTCCTCACCCTTGTCAGGGTAAGTTCTCGAAGGTCGTCTGGGACGACCTTATCGATTCGCCCTCGGCACCTCGTACTTTACCAACCACCGGACCTCAATTTACTTCAGAGCTTGAACGCGGTTTGCTAATATAATCTTTCGATACCTTTATGAACGAGTTTCTCCATCTTTTCCGCCATGAGATTTGAACACCTGATTAATTTAAAATTTCAGAATTTGAAGAAGGCCTTACGATGATCAGCAAGTAAATTGGAATTTATCGCGTGTCGCAATCACACCGCGTTAAAAAGAGCAATAAACTGAGAAATATAATATTATAACGTTTTAACATATTTATTTTTTATCGTCAGTTCGTCGAGGTTAGAGTTAGATTTACATTTCAAAAATTCATAAGTTCTATACACATTATATACCATAAATCTTTGAATTCATTTTGTATCGATCTTTCGGTATTGAGATACGTCTACGACGTGTCCATAGTTTCCAAGAAATAAAAAAAATTTCGCTCTTTTATCTTACAAATCGCTCATCCTCATTCGTTCTGTTATCGATTTCTAGCGGTTTTGTCTCCCTCCCTAATTTGCTTCGTGAATACGATCTTCGATTAGGGGCGACATCCCGCGACACGAATGATGGAAGCGATTGCGTAGCAGATCTTGAGCTCGGGAATTAACGTGAAGAGAACCAGGAGATGGATAGTTAGTAGTCAGCTTGCTTCGGTTCATTATCCGGTGCGCTATATATCAAGCGACGTGTAGACTTAGGTGCGCTGAAATGACGAAGTTTTATAAATAGCCATTTCTTTTTCTGGATGTGGACATTTACGTACGATAGTTTATAAATATACAGCGAATGAAAAATGTATTACAGTAAATTTACCAATACCTTACAATATGACAAAGATAAGTAAATAATGATGAGTAGAAAGGCAAGAACTTATTAAAATTATGTTTAAACAATTTTATATAAGAATGAATCTGTACAAAAAAAATAATATATTATATTTTGAGATTGTATCTATATGTAATATATAATGTAGAATATAACTCACAAAATATCTCTATTTTATCAGAAAAAATATTTTAATAATAATATTTAAATAATCTGGGATTGATTTGGTCTTAATGGTAATTTGATAGAAAGTGAGACAGTCATAATTAATCGCAACTTTTTGAGTATTATGGAACTGAGTTTACAACGTCACTGAATTTTAACTTAAAGTTAATAGAAAAGTAAAGTTCTATTATTCATTTATAACATTGAGGTTTAATTTGCAAAAATCTTTCTAACATTTATTTATATGTCGGTCGCTATTGTCACTTATTTTGTTATTACAGTCTTGCCCTCGTTGTATGATGATTACCCTCTGGTCTCTTTTAATCTCCCTACCTTTTTCTCCTATGGTGATTACGTCAAATTTTCCAACGACCCTTTGGCTTTCATTCGATCGACTTCTATCGGTGCGTCATAATCGATTATGAGGATTTAAATAGATTTTCGAGGTTCAAGGGATGAATTTGGGTGCGAGAGCAACCTTTAGAGGGAAAGAGTATATCCGCTGGCGATAAATTTACATGTTGACCCTACGACAAGCTTTAATCATTACAATTCTATGATAATCGTATGTCAGCGACAAAATTTCATCTATAAATCATTGGCCTATAAAATTTAGTTGAAGTAGTTAAAGTTTAATTTGTGAAATATAAAGTTCGATAATGTCTTTTTTATTTATGAGTAGTTTAAGAAAAAAATATTAAGCTTAAAGAGAAGACTTTGATTTCATTTTACAGATTTCATGATAGAAATTTTATATTATAAAATGATTATTTTCCTCGAGAACTTTATTGCTCGAATGACGACTAAGAAGTCGAAAATAACATTTTGTTGAAATTTACAGATCGAGTATAAGAGATTCTGATAGCGATATTTTATCTGAAAGTTTTTGCAAACATTCTTTTGGTCGTATTATGACCCTAAGGCGACTCCAATGAAATTAATTAAATAAACCTTAAGGCAAACACTTATAAAAAAAAGTAAAAGGATAGTCGGCGAAGTCAGACGACTTGATTGCGTTTTTACGTGGGTGCGCATGACGGAGTATTCCTTGGGGTCGATGATCGTAAGGGTTGTCGGATTGCCTCCCGTGGGAAGGAATAGTATAATATGAGCAAAACGCTCACAGAGTGGGGAACTGCCGGAAAACAATTTGAAACTCGGCCGCTCGCCGTGTGGGATTGGCGAGATTGAGCAACCGAAAAATCGATCGGGGGGATGAGTACGACCTTCGAGGACGGAAAACAACCCCCGAGATCGGTTTTTGCGCGCGGATTACCCGTCAAACACCGTAAGCCTACCGAAATCGAGTCGAGAATAACGAGGACATCGAGCAATCGCCTGCCGAGATTATCCCATGCCTCCCGGCGACCTTTTGGAAATTGAAAGATAATGGGATACAGGCTTGAACCACACAAACACTTTTAATATTATTTTTATGTCACGATTAAAGCCGCTGCTAATCAGGCTATTAGTAATTTGAAAAGAAATCTTGTGAAAGTAAAATATAATAGTTAAAGGGAATATCTTTCAAAAATACTTTTCTACAGCTTTTTGTATTGTACGATCATTAAAAATGTTAAAAATAATCACAAGAGAAAACTCGATTAGTAGTCATAAAAAGCCATTTTATGACTAAGTGAACTAATAAAATATTTTCGTTCATTATATTGCTCTGCCATCATATTAATCATCTCATTTTAGGTTAACATCTATCATCTCCAAGGTTAAGATGAATACAGCTTATAATGAAAAAATTAACTTTTGATTACTCCTGACATATAGGTGTCTATAATAAATAGGTGATCACGATCACAATTAATTGCCTACAGACTTTAGCTTCTACACTGCATCAAAATTGTGATTAGAAGTTTTAATATTAAAAAATTTTTTATATATTTTATTATTTTTAAATTTTATTATTTATAATTTTTTAAACAGTATTATTTGAAAATAGTGAAAAAATTGATTTGTGTTCACGAAATTTACCTCGGAGTAAAGAAAAATATTATTAATAATGCAGAACTCATCAAATAGTAGAAGATAATTTTTTTTTTACCGTGAGTTGTATTCACCTTCACTTTGGTGGAACGATATATGTTGTGCAAGGATCGAAGTATTTCTTGGAAAGGGTGATGTTCTCTAGTCTCGTCTCGCCGTGGAAAGATCTGCCGATATCCGATCGAGGTTGCGATTACATCGTTTCGATATCGATGGATTTGGCCCGGGTCGAGTGCGTGGTATATCGATCGTACCACTACTCCGCAACTTCCCGTATTACTGCTTCGCTGAAAAAAAAGCAAAGGTCGAACCATTTGGTACCGTGTCCCGCAAATCACAAGAAGGAGGGTTTCGAACCACAAAGGCGGTGTATTAAACCACGAAAAGGAGATTCTCTCTTTTATCGCTTCGGATCTTTGTTAGATCGACACTTGGAAGAAAAAGTTTCGTTCTCGATAATTCAGTACAATCCCTTTTCGAAATCGATCAACGACGCAGCGACAACTTCCGTTTTATTTTCGCCGCGAGGGCGATAAATCGCGAGTCGGAAAAAAGTCGCCTTAACTACGCGGCGGTGAGAGGCTGTCGTCCGGGCGATGGTCGGGGTGGGTGTACTTCGACGTAGATCGATCCTGCCGGGACTTCGGGGAAGGTGACCTCGAAGGTTGACAGAGGATCTTCGGGTCGTCGAGACGACATTATTTCAGAGCCCGGGTTTTACTTTCACCGCGGCATGGAGTGTTAGGAAGCTTGAGAGGGAAAGAGAGGGTTGGAGGAGGGGGGAGAGTTCGTCTAGACTCCTCAGTTCCTCTCACCCCGATCCCCATTATCGTAAAATGAGGGAAAGAGTCTTATCGGGGAAATAGCACACACACAAACGCATACGCACACCTCGCTCATCCTTGCGAGACGCTTTACGTATTAATCGAAAAAATTATATGCAACGTCCGACATGAAACGGTACCATCTCTTTTACGGGGGATAGACTTCCCTACTTGACAAACATTTCCGTTTGAGGTTGGCACGAAGTCTCGCGGTTCGCTCCGAGCCTACTTCGTTTTGAATAATTGATACGTTTATTATTACGTTGTTGTGAAAATGCCAAGTTTCGTGCGACTTTCAGGGTTCTAAGAGCTACTTCAAAAAATGGGATGGAGAAAACTGCTTTCGGGAAATTTACTTCGCTTTTACTATCATTATTCATTTACCACCCCCTCCCCGCATTCGACCTGTTATTTAATATTAAAAATTTGAGTATTCAATATATGTATGTATACATGCAATGTGTATACATATATACATACATACATACATACATACATGTATTGAATGCTCAAATTGTTAGTATTAAATAACAGTTAATGTATAGACATACATATATATCGAATACTCGAATTTTTAAGAATTAAAAAACTTTTGTAAAATATAATTAAACTTATTTTATAAAAGTTTTTTAATTCTTTATCTCCCTAAGGATCGATATGGAATTTTTCGATTCTTTTGTAAAGTTAAATAAAAGGAAACACTTGATATATTATTTTGCACGATATCTAATTTCTTTTTTTTAATTAAAAATTTTTCGTAATTATATAGTTTCAAAAGATTCATCAATTTGTTATATTCTATCGTCGCAATTGTGTAATTTAATTTGAGGAAGCATCGGGGTTGGACAAATGTCTCATCTATGCCAAGACAATTGCCGTCACAAGAGGATTTGAAGCTTTTCTATGTTTCTTTCCCTTTGCTTTGGAGCCGTCGTTGTCGACGATAGTAGAAGGAAATGATCGCAAGGAAACCGTCTAGACGACTCACCTTCAAATAGTCGGCCAGAGGCAGGGTGCAAGCCGAGAGGAGGGAGGGATAGGAGCTCGACGTTATGACTCGCGTCGGAGAGAAAGTTGC
>QKQZ01055179.1:0-12056 GCA_003595255.1 Solenopsis fugax | reverse complement strand
TATATATATATATATATATATATGTATATATAAATATATACGATGTAAATATATACATATATGTATATATACGATCACATGATTAAGACACTTATTAATCAATCATTTTTTCTAAAAACGCTGTAGTACTTTTTTATAAAGAACAAAAAAACTGCATCGAATGACATTGCAAAAACGTGTATGTAGTTCTATTTAAAAAAAGATGCAATTACATTTTGCATCTTTTGTAACTGCATGCACGTGCACAAATGCATATCGCTTATTTACTACAATAACGAAGATTTTCAGTTTGAATATTTTGAATCATAAAAATTTTATAATACCATTTTTAAATGTGATTTTAGTAAAAATTTAGTCTACTTATTATAGAGAAATAAAACATCATCATTATATATAATTTGGTATATTAAATTTTCATCAGAATTCTTTTTTTCCGTCAAGAAATAACAATTTTTGAGTTATATCACTTTTGTAGTAAATGACTGTAACACAGTTAGAGCAGTCAAAACTATTCGATTTTATCTTATCTTTTTTAAAAGTCGTTTTGGTAATTCAATCTGTCAGATTAGATTGCCGTAATACCCTGCATATGTGCATATGTATTATATTGTATATGTATATTCAATATCATTTAAAAGTATTTGCCCACTTTGTTTTTCTTAATTAAATAATAGAAATTTTGAAGAGGACTGAGTTGCAAGTTTTTTATTCCTAATCTTATAGATGTTGGGTTTAAATAATAATCTTGATGGCTTGAAATTTTACATTACATATACATAGTGTCTCAAAATTCGCAAATCAAGAAACTCACACTGCAGCAAAAAAGTTCGAAAAATTAAGTAAAATAATTGTTTGTAAATTTTTATTTCAAGTAATTTTTCAGATATAAGAACTTAAAGCTAGTCATAATCAAAGATTATGATTAAACGTTCACTTGTCATGTGGTTACTAATACTATCATATACCTGATTCACATACGATTATCTAAACGTAGTTTGTGATATTGACCAGTTTTAAACTTTTATATTTAAAAAAAATCATTGCTTGAAATAAAAATTTACAAGTGATTATTTTACTTAATTTTTCAAGTACTTTTTTACTATAGTATTTTGATTCGCGACTTTCGGAACACTCTGTAAGAGATAGTCGAATTAGAACCTAATTTAAGTAAATAAAAGAGATGTACGTAAAAAATCGAAATGGGCAAATATTTTTGAGCAATTGATATAATTCATTCTTATATATGTAATATAATTGTTTGAAATTCGTTAAAATTTTATCAATTTTTGGAAAAAATAAGTTGAATTAATAGGAGAAAAAATTAATTGAGTTAATATTTCTCGACGTCAAATAAAATTATTATCTAATTTTTTCATTCAAATATACAGCATTTCTGCGATCCAGAAAAAGTATGTTTCTTGTGACACATCGTTTATTGCAACTAAAATGCACTGGGAAGAGATGAAGAATTACGAATTAGAATTAATTAACCAAGATCGACCATGAAATTCCTCGCAAGCACTCCTTTGCTCCTCCAACAGTTTTTGCAATGTTCGCTCTAATTGCGTTGTTCTTAGAAATAATCTGCAATAAATGCACATTTTCTCACGTCGAGAGGTCCGTTATCGAAACAGATTATCTGTTGCGAAATCACCATCTTCTTGTATCGCTTTAAGGAATCATTAAGTACATTATTTGCGATTAGATTGACGGCGACGTCGCGCTGATTCTGAATTTGCGACTCTTTCGGTTATCAGCATAATTTGTTGAACAAACGGCCTCGATTAATTCACGTGAAATAAGCCGTTGATTCGAAGAAGAATATGGGCGCATTAACTGCATAAATGTATAAGATGCAAATATAGCATTATACAAGATAATTGGATATTTTTTTAGCTACTAAGTATTTTTTTTTAATTGTAGAATCAATCTCTTCTAAATGAACGTTATTAAAGCATTATTCTCTCTTGGAATCAGTGTATTCACTGAAAGACAGGAATTAAATTCAAACAGTCTGATTTCAGTGCTGTACTTGTTAACTATAATGCAGACATCAAAAAATGATACGTGCACTTTCAATGACAATGCAATTTTATTCCGACCAGTGAAAGCATCTCCGTCTTAATCGGAATTACTGAAAAACAGGGTTGTTCTTCTTCTTCGTGTGTTATACGCTTGTCCCAGCGCGTAGACGATCTCTCCTGCATATATCATAGATATATGGGGGACCTACAGTTTTAACGCCGGTTCCCGAACGGCCTATTAGGAGAGATTTTCCTGGGCAGAGTTACTCTTGGTGGTTTGCCATTGCCTTCCGAGAGGCAGCGATCGAATAAAAACAAATATGTTTTGGAATCAGTAGGATTTGAACCCGGGTCTTCGGCACAGAAAGCAGACGCTCAACTCTGCGCCACGATCGCTACAAGATTGTTATGTCCAAAATATTTATGTTTAAAATAAATGTTAAAAACGTGTTTTTTTTAAGGAAAAATTTCAATATAGATTTTAGAGGAATAATATTCGGCTTATTTTTAATTATATATAATGCTTATTTCTCGTAAATATTATAAATAAAAATTATCTTGTTTATAAAATATAAGTCTTATAACAATTCAAAACAAATATGAAAAAATAAATAAAAAATATATCTGATATTCTATTATTTAGATTTTAATATTCAAATACAATGTGTTAGTAATTAAATAATATATTCTTTTTATATCATAATATATAAAATATTAAAATTATTTTGTTTAATTTTATTAAAAATTAAAATTTAAAAAAATTACAGTTGCAAAACTGTTTTCTTGCATACTATTGATAATATATAATCAAAGCACTTGATATATTTTTGAAATTTATACACAAAAACAAAATTAAATTTGGAAATAATCGTTACTTATCAAATTCTTATGATAGCAAATTCTAATGATAGCATTGCAAATTAGTAAGATTTCATTGATTCCGAGACTTAAAGATTTAGAAACTTAGATCAATTAAATTTAAACAATACTCATGAGTTAATTTTCAAGTTTACTTTTCGAATTTCAAAATTTGCATTTGTGGTTTAAATAAGAAGATATGAAAATTGTAAAAGAGTGACTATCTGCATTTTACGAGGAAGAGTCGATAAATTTCAAGGAAACAAAAAGACAGAAAATAACAAGATAAAAGTTCAAATGACGGACTCTAAACGAAAATCTGACTCGAAACCAACGAAGCGAGATAAAAGAAAGGATTGATAATTCTGGAATGCGATAGATGATATATAACGAGGTCTTATCTCTTATTTGAATATGCTGCGAGGCACTTTATAATATGAGGAATCACTATTACGGAGAAAGGCTGTAAAAAATACATGCGCGCGGTCGCAAAGTACGTGTTTTAGGAGTCATTCGGATCATCACACGGTCCTCGTTGACTGTGGGACGTTCTTCATTGATAGTGGCTAACGTCAATGCTATTTATTGCGTCAGTCACTGCTGTTTACATGACGTTTAATTTAGCTCACTGTTTCTTAGCTACTTCGCTATACGACGAATGACGAAGTCAACATGATTTTACGAGAATTTGATAAGAAAAAGAATAAATATATCAATCTTTTTTTTTGTGTCTTTAAAAACGCGATTTAAGACATTGAGATATACTCTTTTCTACAAAACTTAGGTAAATAAATTTATTTCATCTAGTACAAGGAATACAAGTATAATTTATATCGCCTCGTTAGTAAACATTTTTGGGGAAAAGTAATATGCATGCGCGTGCGCGCGCGTAAGGGTATAGCCTAAGAAATGTACAATTCCTAGAGCTCGACCTAAGTAATTATGATTACAATAGCATAATCCCCTTAGAATAATAAATATCTATAAGCTAAATCTATTTTTTGCTGCTATCACATTCCGTAGTTAAAGCACTTCCATTAGTACTTCAATTTAGTTGATTGCCTCGTCCTTCTCTTTATTTTTTGACTGTTTGATGCGATAATCTGACAGAGCAGCCTTAATTGCATCTTCGGCAAGCACTGCAATTTGCAAAAAAAATTACTAAAATACTAATATCTTGATACTCGACTGTATTTCATTTTTACATTAACATTTAACATAATGCATAACATTTATCTTATTCTAAAAATATTATTATTATTATTATATTCTAATTCAGAATTAATAAAACAAAAATTTTAGTAAGCACATACTTACTCGAACAGTGCAGCTTGACAGGTGGAAGGCAAAGCTCTTTTGCAATATCAGTATTTTTCAATCCCAATGCCTCATCCACCTGGAAGCAATTTTAACAGCAAATTGAAACTCCAACGTTTCAGCACATTTTACGTTATGTTGCAAGTTAAACATAAAGTAACTTTAAAAAATGAAATAATTTCAAAAAAATTAGCATTAAGATTAAGTACATATAAATTTACACGATGCTTTTTTTATTAGCAATTAACATGCAAGTCTTCTAGCAAACTGGAAAATTAGCAAATAAAAATATATAATTCTATACACATAACATGTAGAATTATAAATAATTTTTGTGTACTATATTTTCAACTGCTAATTTTCTAGTTAATTAGAAAACTAATACGCTACACTCGAAAAAGAAGTGTTTAATTTTAAGATATTAAAATGTTTTATCTCTTTTTTTTTTAAATACTTAAACACATGTTTTGGTTTTAAAAGGCGTTTAGATTTAAAATACTAAAACGTTTAAATCTGTTTTCAGTTTTAAATGTTTTTACTAGCTAATAAAAACATTTATAAAAAGTATTGTGTAAATTAATTTTTAAAATTTATAGGATGCTGAAAATATAACAGCATTTACATGTAATCTTAAAAAATGATACAAATATGTTTCAACAGCTTGCGCATTCAAGAAATTAAACATTAATATTATAGATTTAAAAAATCTCACTGTTTTCCCCTTAACCCATTCTGTTGCTAGAGAACTCGAAGCGATAGCGGAGCCGCAACCAAAAGTCTTAAATTTTGCGTCAATTATCTTGCCATTTCCATCAACTTTAATTTGAAGTTTCATCACGTCGCCACAGGCCGGTGCTCCTACAAGACCTGTCCCAACTTGCTCGTCATTCTTATCCAAGGAACCAACATTTCTTGGATTTTCATAGTGATCTAGTACCTGTTTAATCAGAATTTCAGAATACCTTTCAGAGAGTTTAGAAATATGACATTATGATATAGGATGTGTCTCTCACATCCATACATAACTGGGACAAGTTTTAGCATCCATTTTATTGAAAATAGAAAGAAACAATACAGACAGAGATTAAATGGTATAATAATATCTATTTTCCTATCAACTTATTTTTTTGTAGATACAACAATGCACCAATGCAATAAAAAGTGCATTTGTACTTTTTTAAATAGAATCATATATATTTTTTTAATAGATTCTTCTGGCATTTCGTGTATAAAAATAAATAATATATAATAAATTAATTATTTAATCAATTTTTTAATATAATTATTTATCTAAAGAAATTTTACGTGAACATTTGTATAATAAAATAATAACATACTTATATGAATATTTTAAACAAAGTATTATAATAAATTGTTTTCTTACAATAAATAGAAATTATTGTATAACGTTGATTCTTTTTTAAATATAGTTAAGATGTAACCGATTGCAAAGTATACAATTTACAACTTATTTACCGTGACAGGATAAAAATATAAAAATGACACGGAAGCTACGTGAATGCGATATATATGTATTGTAAGCAAAGATTACGCCATCTTACATCACACAAATAACTAGTTTATGTAACATGATATAGCAATTATGAAATACTTTAATTAATAAAGTAGAAATATTTTCATAGAAAGTAATAATTTTCTATAAAATACACGCTATAAAATAGCTAGAAAATAGTCGCTTTTAGTAAAGGAATGAAAACTCTACCGGATGCTCGCCAAATAAACTCGAAGTACGTCGTATTAATTGCGATGTCAAACAAAACATTAGGATCAGATCGGACTTTAGATTACGTTTTTGTCGCTCGTTTAATGTAAAATGCAATAGATAAGATTGTTAAATAAGATCGTAAAACGCCGATAATAATGAAAGAACATGCGTGTGACGAACACAACTAGAGGTTAGGATCGTTCGTGTATCTTTGCAAGGATATAAAAATTGACAATAATTACGTTTGCGTGATAAAACACAGTCGGAACGCTCCGTGAGATAATCTTGGATGTCACGCCGATTCCGGTGGGCAATGCCCGGGATAAAGCCATCTCGTTTTACGCGCACTTTGTGATAGATCGCTCTGATATGTCTCTGCGACGTAAAATTGTGTACAAAATAATCCTGTTGAAGCTCTTCACGTTGTCTCACGTGCTCAATATTGCCAAACACCAAAACATCTAGGCACAATCTAGTTACATCAGTTTACCAACTTACTAGACACCACTTTTGTTTCGGTGTCACGAGTTTCTAATACGCATGCGCAGTTTGTACCGAGAAGATGGCTGCACCAATAGCCGTTACCATAAGAAATTGACCACTTATAGTCGATTATTCTTTTATAAATCTACTATGATTGGCCAATTTCTTACGGTTGCGGCTATTATAAACCAACCTTAATTTGATCACCCTTCTGGTTCTTTGAAATATCTGCTTCGTGCCCGTCCTGTCACACACTGTTTACGGAGCGTATGCGGAATCGACGGTTAACTGGTTAACGGTTTTCGCCCTAAAAATTTTTAACGCTAACGAAACGGCATACATACACTCTTGTCATCCTGCTCGTGACAGATGCCCGATCGTCGTCGCAGTGAGACTGCGTGAGCGCGATGCCCCGTACGACCGACACTGCCGTCGTATAGTCGTATCGAACGCGTCGCGGTGATCCAGTTTTGGGACATGTGTCTCGCGGATTGCACGCTCGGTGAAGTGGTCGGTATTTGTCGATAACGGTCATACTTCGAACCAAGGATGGCCAGCCGGGATCCGTCGGTCTCCTCCAAAATCGCGGACGACCACAGTGTCGAGGTTAGCGTCGAGGTCAATTGTGACAGGATCCGTTCTCGTTCTAGCTGTGCCCTTGTTCTCAAATGCAAAAAGCGTGTGAAGGCGCAGCCAGAAAAAATAGACGGATTTACTGTTATTGCATAAAGCGTAACGATAACCATAGAACTAATCAATGTTTTCCTTACCGTGGAAATTCACGATAACTTTTTGTTACAAAACCTTGCATTGGAGTTCTTATTTTAAATATCTTAGATTTATTTTAGATACCTTTGGATTAGTATCTGTCTAACGAAATTCTCAATGGTAGATGCCTTTAACAATTACATTTGTTTATAATTACGTTTATTTATATCTAGATTGAATGGCACTTTAACCTACAGATTACAATAGAATTTGGATATTACAATTTTAAAATATATATTTTAATGATAAAATTAATGACAATAAAATTATATAATTAAAACGAAGGTTGTATAAATTTTAAGTTCATCTGCATAGATTATTTATGTATTGTTTACATTATGTTCATAGAAATTTTTCTTGTAGATAATACAAGCAATGTTAATTATTATAATTTGGATAAAACAATACAGAAAAAAATAATTAAGTTATAAGATTGTTAATTTATCTGACTTTAATATTGATAACAAAAATATATAATATTAAAAATAAAAAAAATAATATGACTTGCTATTTCCAAAAATATTTAAATCTTCTCTGATCCATTAATTATTGTTTACATAGATGACATATGGGACAGTTTACATTGTATACATAATGTAGATTATTTATATTTTATGTGTAAACACCCAATCCTGATTAAAACTAATAGTTATTGACTAGTATGTAAAAGAACTACATTATTATACATATATTTGATAAATGCTAATTGTTATTCAAGAATCATATTGTGACAATGACATTTTATAGTGTAAGATTAGAGTGGTAATCAAATAGCTCACTAATTTTTTGTTACAGACGTTGGCAGAAGTTTTCCGATGTTTCATTTGTATGGAAAAGCTGAGAGATGCGCATCTCTGTCCTCATTGCAGCAAATTGTGTTGTTACACTTGTATTAGAAGATGGCTCACCGAGCAGCGCTCTCAGTGCCCTCACTGCCGAGCTTCTCTCCACTTACATGAACTAGTAAATTGTCGTTGGGTCGAGGAAGTAACCCAACAGCTTGATACATTGCAAGCTGTTTGTATATCTAATTTTCGACATGATGATTCTAGTAGGGACAGGTGTGAAATAGCATTCTGAATATTTATAAACATATTTTTTAAATAAATTTAGAAACATGAATATTTATTGATGATACCTGATGATCTTTTATTCTAATACTTATTTGTTTAAAGTATATTTTTTCCAGTATGTAACATTTATTTATAATACTTGAATATTTATTATTATCACAGATGTGCAGTGCATCAGGAGAAGTTATCTGTATACTGCTGGACTTGTCGCAAATGTATTTGTCATCAGTGTGCTCTTTGGGGAGGCACCCACTCGGGCCACACCTTTAAACCTTTAGAAGATGTTTATGAGCAACATGTTACTCAAATAAAATCAGAAGTAGGTCAATTAAATAGACGACTCATGGAACTGATCAGCCTTGTTCAAGAAGTGGTATGTTTGACAAATTTTAAATTCTAGAAAATTGGTAGAAAATTTAAAATATACAGACATGTAAATTCACTCTGCTATATTTTATACTTTTATTATGCTCGTCTGTTTAGGAGAGAAACGTTGAATCAGTGAGAGCGGCGAAAGACGAAAGAGTCAGAGAGATCAGAAACGCGATAGAATTAATGATAGCTCGTCTGGATTCTCAGTTGAAAGCCAAGCTGCTAACTCTGATGGGTCAGAAAAATTCATTGACTTTAGAAACTGAGCAGTTAGAGGCTTTGTTACAAGATGTGGAATATCAGCTGCACACATGTACGCGCTCCGAATTGATTGTTAAAAGCGCCGAACTTTCTCGTAAGATACATCAAGTTCGCAAAAAACCAATGACAAGTTTTGTCACTGCGCCAGTACCTGCTGACTTTCACAGGTAAGACTTCTAAAAATTAATTTTATACATACATGATTTTTTATACATTTAACTATAATGACTAAGGATAATGATCTTTTAATATTAAATTTCATATAAGACATTTTATTTCAGTGAAATTGTACCGGGTTATGATAGCGCAACATTTGCTATGCAAAACTTTACTCAGCTTCAGCTGAAAGCTGATCCGGTGTATTCCGCACCGTTGCACGTGAATGGATTGTGCTGGCGGTTGAAAGTATATCCGGATGGTAATGGAGTCGTACGCGGAAATTATTTGTCGGTATTTTTAGAGCTCAGCGCTGGATTACCAGAGACTTCAAAGTACGTTAATTCTTAAGTAATGACTTGTAAATTCTTTATGTGAATTTTGTTCTGGAAATTATATATAGATTATGCCTCTAAAAATGGAACATGATAAATTTACTATTCTATATCATGTTCTTATAGGTACGAATATAGAGTTGAAATGATCCATCAAGGTTCTCGTGATACGAGTAAAAACATTGTTCGCGAGTTTGCGTCCGATTTTGAGATTGGCGAATGTTGGGGATATAATAGATTCTTTCGATTAGACTTACTTGCAACGGAAGGTTACTTAAATACAGAATTGGATACTCTTATATTGAGGTAACTTCTTACTTTTAGAACAGTACTTTTTATAATTAGTGTAATATAATTACTGAATTTATTCTAATTTTTTTAAATTTCGTAAATATTTCTATGAATTTCTTTATATACCATCTTTTGTTTATATAGATTAAAACTACAATAATTAGAAACTTAATAATGAATTAAAAGATAATAAATTTTATATATATAATACTTTTTCTCTAACAAATTAAAAATTGATAAATTATTAAAATAATATATTAGTTAATATTTAATATCAAATTTATAATTATTTAATATAAAATTAACAGATTCCAAGTACGACCACCGACATTTTATCAACGGTGCAGAGACCAGCAGTGGTACATTAGTCAACTATTGACAGTCCAAAATCAATACATCACTCAGATTAACGAATTGAAGGAGGTAAATTATTTAAAATAAAATCTATATTACAATAATGAAATAAAACCATGACAAAACGTGTAACTAAAAAATATTCTGATATCTTGTATTATATACATTTATATTCTATACATTTATAATTCAATACTTATTGAGCATAGAGAAATTTATTTATTTATTTATAGAAATATATTATTTAATTATAAAAATATTTTATGTTAAATAAGTTTTTTTTTATACACAGAGATTAGCGATAGAAATTTCTCGTAATGCCATGACGGCTACCAGAGCTACTAGTGGGACTACGATATGCGGAGCAACTGTCAATGTATCACCTTTATCTACGCAACAACAGCAGCAACAACAGGATGCAGGCGAGCCAATGATCAATTCAAACACTACACGAACAATTGACGTATATCCCACTACGAATGGAACACCAGTGAGGTAAAAATCTATTCGAGAAAATTACAATTAGTTGAATCTTAATTTTATATAAAGCAGTTTAAAAACTGTAAAAAAGTTTTTACTTACTAATTCGGAACCAAAATCGGTCTATTTTACCCATTATTCTTTCATAATTTTTGGCTGTATGTTTTGAACACATTAATATTCTGTAATAATAAAATATATTTTTGTAGATCTATAGCGAGTACGCTTCCTAATAGTAATGGCAACTCGACGATAGCAAGCGATCAATTGATGCCGATGTGCGAACTCGGCGAGCTTGCGAGTCTACATACCCTCAGTCCTACGTCGACTTTATCATCGAAAACATTGCCGTTGAAGACGCACCGTACCAACAGTAATCTGAACGTTATCGAAACCGAGAATACTTCACCTCGTCGCGCCAACGACATGTCGCTCGGGGAATGTCAAGGCGCGGGAATGCACTTAGCTTCTTCATCGTCGCCTTATTCGTCACCCAATGTACTATGTCAACAGCCGCTGAATCTATTATCTAACAATAGCGCCAGTGATCCCTTGCTATCTGCATCGGCATTAGCATCGATGACAAGCAACGCGCATCGAGTCAACGGCTCGAGCGTTGCGGAAGGCGAAGCCGCGCAACGTTGCACCAATGATGCGTCGCTAGGAGAATGTCAGGTCAACACTGGTGTCCATTCGCCATCATTTTACTTGTCCCCAACGTTGCATCTCTCATCCAGTAGCAGCAGCAGTAGCGATAGTGGCGTGAGTATAATATTTTTATTTTTTCTATTTTCAGTTTTTTACATTTTTAACTAACTTTATTGAGAATAATCTTTTGTCATCATGTTTATTATAGGAATTAAGCGAACACGATATTTTTATGGATGAATGCGAACACAATGAGCCTAACATCACGCTCTTGGATTTGACGAATGACGAAAATGATGTAGATGATGAAACAATGTCAGGTATGCAATCTATGTGCATATATATTCATATTATAGCATTATAAACAAACAAAAAATAACGCTTATAGCTAATTATATTTATATTTTAAAAGAAAGGCATAAATAACAAGGATTTTAGAAATCAAAGATGATTATTAGCTTCGATAATATGCGATTAAATAACAAGATGTTTACTGAAGAAAACTGGAATTTTCAGGAGATTTCTTTTTTACCTGTGAAAATCATAAATTTTCATGGGATTTCGTTGGTACTCAGAGACATTTTTGAAATTTAATTTTAAACTTAAATTCTACCTCTTTCTTTTTGACAAAACACTTTTTTCTCTGATCATTTTTTCTAATAATACAAAATGTCGATAATTAGCAATAAATATGACATACACATCCATTCTCTGTAACTCGTAAGTTTTTATGAAAAAAATTATTGGCAATAGAAGACAAAAAAGGCAATAGAAGATAATTAAACACTCAACATCAATTTAGAACGATGTATTATCTTTTTAATATAAGGTGACGGTCCTAATTATGGGTCGTGTCTTAATTATGGGTCAAGTTTGCAAAATTAAATGTTTTACAGATATATATACATTA
>QKQZ01055177.1:0-20413 GCA_003595255.1 Solenopsis fugax | reverse complement strand
GACAAAATAAAGTCTACAATATTATATTGATTTTTTCCGAGAGATTTTTCTCAGTGCATATTATCTGCTTTTTCCCTATATCTCACAAAACTCACAGTTTTAATAGAAATCCATTTACCGCGAGGACATCACAGATGATATTCTTTTTATCTCTCTTCTACATCCCCTTCGTCGTAAGTCGCCGGGGTCAAAGAAAAACACAGACTCCCAAAGGATCTGATCCCCGCGGAGAGAAACGGAATATCGATAAAAATCGCTACATTTTTTCCCTGAAAACAAGGTCCGGCGAGGCAGGACGGTGTTAACCGTCCCTTCAGTGTCAACCCCTATGTGACAATCGTCCGCGCTCTATCGGACGAGCGGTGTCTCCTAACTGGGGTACCTGTAACCCCCGCAGTTTCAGCGGTATAAAAACGTCCTTCCGGACGAACGCGCTCGCAGAATAGAAATCCCTCGTACGCGATAATGCGAGCGAGTCCTTTCGCTCCGACGATTATAAACTGTCGCTCGAGGACGAATGCTAATCAGATCCTAATTCGTTCGCACACATTGTTCAAGCGAGTTAATATGCGTGCATAAACAACGCGTGTACATCATTCGATTTGTATTTCGTAGTTTCGCTCTTTTAATTCACATATATGTGCTTATAGCTCCTCATTTCCTAATATATTAGACAATTATTTAATAACTAACAGAAATATAAATATATCAAAACATCATCGTGTTCCAACTGTGCAATATAATAAATGCAACTTGCACCCTCTTTTTATCTTTACACGGAATACAAATTATGACAATGTCGTTGATGGATTACGAAAGCGTGACAGATGACGCGCTGTGTTTTGAAAAGAAGCGAAAACTTGGGAGCAAAGACACCCTTCGGGTGAGAGAAAAAAAAACTTTGATGCTGCGATTTTCAGCGGAAAAAAGTAAACGAGTTCCGCGCAGTGCTGCAGCTACACTCGGCAGCTGCGACGAGCGAAGCGTGAAGGAAGCGTGATCAAGATCACACTTCTGGAAGACTGCCCTAAGTCATGCTAATCGAACGGAATATTGATCAGGTGTTTATCTGCCTACGCATAAAACGCCCTTGAACTTAATTAAAATAATATATTCAAGGCAATGTATTAAAAGGCGCTTTTGATAATTGAGATTAATTGACGGAAAATTATGTACCTGAAATAGCTACGTTCAATTTTACTATCTGGTTTAACTAAGTTCTTGAAATTTTCTTATGCTCATGAATATATACAATAGTTAGAGAAGAGTTGCCAAATACGTACATATCACTTTAAGCTATTTTTTTATTATATTTCGCATTTGATGCTGTTTTGCAAATCAAAGTTTGAAATTGTAGCTTGATGTTTCAGTCATCTATTATTACATGTTAAATCTTTCAGTAATAACAAATTAATTTATTATAATCTTTTCTGTAACATGCTGCGGCAGGTGTAATTTAGAAAACTGGTCGCCTAAAGTGTACCTGTGGACTCTTAAATCGTATCATCTTTGAAAATATCAAATTTATGAATTAAAATTATTAAAATTATAAGGAACCATTAACTAATATTATTTTATTAATAATTTATCGAAAAACTGATCAAATATTCAATCATTAATAAATAACTATAATGAAAAGATAAGAATACTAAAATAAAACTGGCTTGAATTAATTTTTGTAATTGATATTTTATTAGTTTTATTATTATCAATCTTATATTAATAATCAGTTCTTTGTAGTAAAATTTGTGGTGATACGAATTAAGAAATTTAATAGTTTATAAAAATATCGATTTAATTTTTATAACAATTATAAATATGTATACATATACAATAAATGTAAAATATTCTACAACAAGCCTTTATTATAAAAGTATAACAAGTCAAAATAAAATTGCATAATTATGTTATTATTAGCTATATAAGTTGATGAAAAACTTTTGCATCAGATGTACCTGATTTTCTAAAATGCTGTTAGCATGCACAAAACAAAATGAAACTTGTTAAATTTTTGTTTATATTACTCATTTATTTACATTTTATTTTTATCACTAAACTTGTTGCTTATATGAAATAAAAATATAAAATATTGAGTAGATACGCTTTAGGAGACCGGTACGCATTCAGCAACTTTTCCCTATATTGAGGAACTTAGCTCGATTTAAAAAAGGAAAATGTAAATGTCATTGCGCCTGATGCGAAGGCATTTATAATCACCTCCACGAGAAATGTTGAAATTTCCATTTATAGCACTCATGCCTTCACGATTTTCCAACAGGGATGGGTTAACAGTATAAACCGCCACCATTCAGCGTCGTCCATTACCTACCAGAGAAAACAAACTGGTCAGCTCTCGTTGCGCGCATTATGTCCGGGCTGTCACGGTTGTAGAGGATTACACGTCGATTACAAGGCGCAATTTTAAACCCCTCTCCCTCTCGCAGACACTGCACTCACGTCGTTTCTCCGTCACTCGGCTCGCGTCGCAACCCTTTGTGGGTTACTCTATGGTTTTACAATCAGTCACCCGTGCTGTGACACGGCCGATGGGTCGTCGTCGTCTATGAAGGGGTTGCCTCGTTTCGGAAAGCGGATTACGCTCGTCTCTCGCGTTTCTCTTTTTAGTTCTCACTTCACGCCGAGTCGAGTCTCGGTAACGGCGAACCCGACGGCTGCCATTTCTTCCGTGATCGATGGTCTCCAGGTCAAACCGATTGCGTATCTTCCTTCAACGATCGCGGATTCTCTCTTCCCTCCTCGGTCGATCACGGTTTCTCGCGTTTCTCGGCTCGCTATAGTGATTTTTACTCGTCATTGTTTACAAGAGCAATCCTCCCTTCTCCAGGAAGGCGTGTCCGTCGAAGGGGTGAAGTTTGGCTTCAGAAAACGCAATTTTGGCAGCTGACACGCCGCTCTTCCGCAGATTTTGCGGATGCTTTTTTTTGGAACATCGCATAATCATAATATAAAAAAATTAACACAACAAAATTAGAAACATGCATTGAATGTATTTAGAAATATATTTAAGTTATTAATTTATGGCGCAGTTTACGTAAAAATGTCGTTTGAATTCAGTTTATTTAAATGTCTATACGATCTGCGATTTTAATCTTAATATATATTTATACGTCTTTTTATGTTAAATTAAAATAGATTAAATTATAAATTATTATTCGAATGTAAAGAATTACATAGCGTCGCAATTGTTTCCGTACTACGACAAAAAACGATGGCGGTTTACAGATCAGACGTGAGTTTCCAGACAAAGCTTCGCAAAAATCGCTGGAAGTTTACTTTCGGACAAGACGCGTAATCTCTCGATAGAGCGTTCGAGAAATACTTAGTGCGGAATACCCGGGGTGCCTCGAAAGTTCCGCCGTCCCCCCAACCTTTGCGCTCTGTGCAAAGGTGCCCCCGGCCTTTTTTTCCAGTATGAATGATGATGTATGGATGCTGGCTCTGGGCACCGGGGGCACGGTAAAGGGTTCCATTGTTGCGTCCTCCCCCTGGAGAACGAACCCACTCTGCCCCGCAGGGGAGACCTTCGTGAAATATTACTGCCAAGCAACAAACTGCATTCTGCAGGCTGTATACTGTTAATTTTATGCCCGATTTTTTGCCCACTCCATCTAACTCCACGTCCCGCCTCCCTCCTCACCTCGCAGCCCTCGCTTTCTCGACAACCATCCCTCGATGTTGTTACAAGAGTCCGAAGTGCCAATAATAATAAATATTCATCGAATTATTTTTAGAAAAGTCGAAAGAAGCGTGAAAAATAATATCAATCTATATGTATATCGCTCAGCTTTTACACGAATACTCTGTATGCATGAAAAAAATTTCGATTCTGTATAAACAATTTCATCAAAATACTTAGATTAATAATCTAACCAGTTCAGCCAAATTTTACAAATGCATAGGTTATGAAATGATTTCTCACGCATCGCATATATTGTTACTTCAATTTTTATAATTATACATAAAATTTAAATTTTACGTATAATTATAAAAATTGAAGTAACAATATACGCGATGCGTGAGAAATTATAAATTCAAATACATGAAAGGAAGTTATTATACGCAACCCTATTGATTATTAAGGCAAATACTTTCCAATACTTCGGGGTTCGATCGAACCCTCCGCCTCCGTTTGAAAAAGTATCAGTAATCCGAGAAACTGGCAAATCGGGCCCCGCGAATCGCGAGAACAATGCGAGACCACAATTAATAGAGCCTGTAATCGGACGCACCCTGCGCTCGCTATGCAAATTCGATCGGACACGGTTTTAGAGATTCGCCTTGGCCCTTCCCGTGCGTCAACAATACGCCGACTTCGCCGACAATGGGAAATAATAAACCGTGATAAATAGCTGAACAAATAGACGTCTGCGATTGCGACGCACGCGTTCTCTCTCTCTCTCTCTCTCTCTCTCTCTCTCTCTCCTCGCCTGTTCTCGATTCCAGGTGCAGTCGCTCGAATTCCAAAATAAATACGCTTGGTAAATACTAAATACCCAAGGGTGGCCCGTGCCGGAATAAACGAATACTGGTATTAATTTTCCCGCTTGCGCTGAAAACACCGAGCTCGATTTGTCGCCGATTTGATAGAAGGAAACACGAAACTCTTATGTAAATCAAAATCTATGAGATTAAAAGTTTAGACGTAAATATATGTGAACGAAATCAGTAAAGATTATTTTACATATGTAATTTATTTTTAATAAAATTTATTTTATTTTTCCCCTGAATTGAAAAATTATTCTAAAATGTGTAAAATTAAGAATATATTTCACTTTCGACTATCTAAAATCTTTGCGAGCTCGACACTTGTGATTTAATTTATCGTCTTTGAACGATTCAAAGTTGACAAAACGAGCGTCATAAAGTTGATTAAAGTTTATAGGCGCAGTTGAGATACGCGTTGCACATGTCAGCTTCAAATGTCCGGCAGCTATAATCGACATTTATGACACCATGATTCTATTATTTACTGTTCTATTGAAATGCAGAATAATTGACATAAAACAGTTCATTATAATATAATCACGGCAATTCTTTAGCTCTTCATTTACTCTTTTACAATAACCAATTTTACTTTCTTACCAATACTATAATTCTTACCAATATAATATTAATTATCCTACAACTTTGAATGATAAAAAATTAATTTGTTATAATAACACTTTTGTTTACATTAATAAAAATTAATAAAATTATGGCACAGTAGCGTACAACCAGATTTCGGACCAGATTCAAATCGAGCCAGGTGATCGCGTCAGGGTAAAATCCGTCACGAGACGGTGGCGATTTTCGAGGGCCGAAACTTGAAGAGGCAGCACTAATCAAAAGTGGTCCGCGGAGACAGATTGAGGGGCGTGCTGAAATAAATCAGTCTTTTGTTTTACAGCCCTAAAACGGCCGTTGGGGATATATATATGCAACGCGCGAAATGACATCCATTCATTAAAACACCCCAGCTGTGAGATCGAAAAGACTCCTAATATCGATTCAGCAGCTCCGAGCAGAGCGATTAAATAATCTCGGCCATTGTGACACTGTCATTATTTACTACGTACACTTATTTATTACAATCGTATGCAACATGCAAATTTTATTGCAGCAATCCGCGCTTAATGTTACTTCTGGACAATTCGAAAAGAGACGCGAATAATATTTTGAAAAGAAAAATAATTAATGGTACCAAATAGTTGTCTGTATCGCACATTTGCTGTAACAATGACAATTCAAAAATTGTCATTTTTTTCAGTCTGCAAAAAAAAGAAAATTCTAAAGGTAATTCAATATACTGAATAAAAAGTTAAATGTACTTTATTTTCTTCTATTCTAAAAGCATTGATGCATTGTATCACTTTGGAAGAAGTGTAATAAGATGGATGGAGACTATTTAGATTGATAAGATTTATATGAAATGCGTCGAATAAAAGTTTAAATTAAAAATTCAAAAACAATCATTTCATTAGCAACAATCTAATATAATCAATAGATCAAATCATTACTTAAAATTGCATGTAAAAATAATATTATAAAATTCTAATGATTCAAAACATTCAAAAGGGAAAACTTTGTTTCTATAAATTATCATTGTTGTAGCAAATGATAGATATAATTAATTTAATTTATTGTGTAAATTACTGTGCTCAGATTTTTTTAAGATAGAAAATCAATTCTAGATTCATTAGATAATCTGTTTTTACGATTAAAGTCGGATCTTCTGGAAAAGAAGATCCAAATATATATAATTTTGCAAGATAAGATATTTTCTCCCCTTTCATCTGCAGACAGAAAGCATAAAGCAAAATCTTGCAACCGACTAGTGTGTCTCATTTGCTGCCTCGTTGAGAATCCAAGTTATATGAAGCGAAATTAGCGAACGGAGATAACGCGAGTTGTGTGTATCTGAATGCGCGCGGCGGGGCGAATGGACAAAAAGATGCTTTCTTAATCGGAGGAGACAGTCTGTACACTCCGACGCATCAGCTCGTAGATACGGTACTCGCAAGAAGATAGCTTCTGCCGCCTTCGCCGGAATACATTAGCGCGAATCCGCGAGTGTCGCGGACATTCTGAACAGTTCCGAACTGTTATCATAATCGTGCATATGTTAATCTTCTCTGTACGCGACTGTATGTTATCGACACGAAAAGCCGCTTAATTACAATGTGGCGTCAGTAACGATAGTGGGCAGTTGTGTGTTACTATGCGAAGAAATCTCGCGTGGAAATCCGCATGATAAGACCCCTAGCTAATTATCTCGAGCTGTTAACCCTGCTCCGGATATATCGCGTGGAGGAAAAAAACCGTCTTGAATTTTATTTATTCGCTCGCTATCTCGAATTTATCTAAAACATATTCATAAAAATATTTAAATTTTTATTTTAATAAACTTCCCAGGAATATCTCGAAACTGTTTATCGAACAAGTCGTAGTGGAGAACAGTTTTTTGTATCTTAATTAGAAAGCGTGATTAAAGTGTGCAATTCAGTTTAGTGAAACAATAATTGCTTAAGTTCTTTGCGTGAGTAACGTATAAAATAGTATAGCTGTATACAGCTCATGAGCGTAATCCAGACATTGCTAATGAGATCTTATGAATCATGTATTCTATATATAGAAGATATCAGACTTAAATGTTACAATGCATTCGAAACTGATTGGTTTAGTTATATTTCATCTCACAACTTAAAAAAATCTTTTAAAATGATAATTTTTTCAATAAAAAACAATTTTTTTTAATTAACATTTTATTGTTATTATCTGCTTTCTACTTAATTTTATTGCTCACTAATAAAGAAATTAAATTGAAGCTATTATACACCATTGCACTTTAATAAAATAGTATTTTTAATAAACACGAAGATAATATTTCAAAGAATGTTTGAGAATAATCTTTCTAATTTTAATATAATATTGTATAATAATTACATAATAACTATTTTCCAATTGTAGACTTCACTTTTGATATCAATGATGTCTATTAGTGAAATACTAGTCCATGCAAGATAAAGTATAATTATTGCGTGCACTGCTAATGAGATTTTATATATCACATATTCTATATATAGAAGACATCGGACTAATATGCTAAACTACATTTGAATCTGACTGATTTAATTATGTTTCATCCTACCACCTAAAAAAAATTTTTTTTAATATTTCTTTTTAATATACGTAGTTATTTTTAAGTCAAACAGATTTTATTCTTATTAAATGTAATCTTTTTCTTTCCAATTTTAATACTTATTAATTAAACAATTAAGTTGAAGCTGTTAATTTTTATACACCATTGCACTTCAATAAAATTGCACTTGTAATAAGCACGTAGATAATATTTCAAAATGTTTAAGAATAATCTTTCTAATTTTAATATATAGTTCTCAATTATTTAACAGCTGATATTTTCTGATCGTAGGCTTCGCTCTTAACAAGATATCGATGATGTTCATAAGCGAAATCCTAGTGCCTACAGGATGAAGAAATGCCGTGAAGTATAATTATTGCGCGGGCGCGGGTCAATAATTCGTGCCACGTTGCCTGGCGACGGTATTCCTACTCTGAGCCTCTGGAACAACCGGCGCGAAGTGCTCCTCTCTTTCTTCTTCAGCTGTCCAGACTCCAGACAGAAGCCGACCAGCCTTCTACACGGCACTACTGAGAGCGAAGACGAAGATCTTGTCTTCCAACTGCGGCGGCTGACTCCTCACTGTGTCATCTCTGCTCGAGACAACTAACCAGGTATTATATACGATTCACGCTTTTGATTTCCCTACCCCTCGTCCTCTAAAATCTGTTTTGAAACCGCGTTGAGATTTTCTGGTGGGAGAAACACGTGACGAGTGTGCAACGTATTCTACATGCGCGAGAATTGTTTCGATAATTATCGCACGTGGCAGTTTCTCAGAATCATAACTGCATTGCGGTTTACGAAATGGAGGTGTCGATGTAAGCATGCATTAAATTTCTCGTATATTAATTAATTCCTTAGTTTAACCCAACGATATTTTTTAATTGATTAAAGTAGCACGTAAATAAATTAAATATTACTTAATAGAATAATATTTAATTAATTTAATTTAATTTAATTTAATAAAATCTCTTCGACGAAAGTGTGATTTGCTCTCTCCTCGTCGACGGCGACCACAATTCATTCAATCACCATACATTACAACTAGTTTCCTGTTACAAATTAACAGAAATAAGTACTTGGAAAAATTTATCACTCGAATATTCCTCTCTAAAGAATCATTACATGCTACACGCGATTGTCTTCTAAATTAAAGAACTTTATTATCTCACGTAACAATCTATTAAACAGTATAATTATTCATACGTGAGAGTTTCTCCTGATTCGTTATCGTAGTTATTTTCTATTTTAGAAATAGTGTCCCTTCAAAAACAGAACTGATAAAATGTTTCGATAAACTGATTACTGATGAAATATCACAGTTAACTGATGAAATACTATCAGTTACTGATATAATAACCAATTTATTAAAATACTTTTTCTTAAGAGATAAAGCTTATAATTATAAAGGAAAATAAAACGTTTAATATTGTTGTCATATTTGTGTTCGATTGTGTATTTTGTATTTTTATTACAATTTTTAAACGTGCTTTCTCAGTCTTGGTAACTTGAAACAAAATAATTTCAAAATAAAATTATTAATTGGAGATCTGTTGTGGCGATTACACTTACAACCGTACGCGAGCTTATACTTTGAGGACTAAACGCTCATACGCATAGACACGTCGAAACGATTGAATTACAAGAGGCCTTTTAAACTCGACAGTTTTTCTTTACGGTTTTCAAGTGACCGAATATCCGTTTCTATCTTTTCAGTCGGTCCTAATACATACCCTTATAAGCATCTATATTCGGATAAAATCTTGAAATTTTTTATTTCGAGATTTTTTTCGTGATATATTTAATGAATAAAACATTCAAAAAAGATTAACGAATGGCAATCGATTTACGGTAAAATATATTTAGAGTTACGGAAAAGAAATAGAGAAGTGAAACAGAGAAATCAGGACATGTAGCGGATTGGATTGTTGACACCAGGCAGATTCGATTGTTAGACACGTTAGTGAACAGACTAGCATTATTGTACATCAGGCTGACAGTAAAGTGAATTCTGTCAGAGTAGAAATTGAAACTAATTCTCGACACCTCATCGAACTGTTATTTGCTTGCAGAACGGGAAGCAGTGGTATGTGGAAGAACAAAAATGAGCCGGCGAAAGATATATCCACGTCGTCAAAAGACGGATCAAACATTCATAATTCTGTGAAATTCGTGTCTGAACGTTGGTCATCATTAAACTCGTCGTTTAATAGCAATATCGAAAGACTATTCGGTTTTAAATTAAGCGATGTGTCGAGTTTCGAAAAGTTCACCCAGTTTCTGTATCGTCCGACCGATCCAGCCAGTCTGGGAGTGGTCAGAGCTCTATTTGGTAAGCCACATGATTAATGTTACAGTAATGAAAGCAAATGAGACTATCAGTTCCTATATGTTACCTACAATAAGTCTAAAGAGTTCCTCTACGACTCTCGCTATAAAGATAACGAATTTAAAAAACCGTGTGTATGCGATGAGTTCAAACTCGCGATCTGTCACTTGTGAGTCCGTCGCTCTCATACGGAGTCACACAACATCCCGTACATGATAATTAATTAATTACATTGTTACATAATTTCTGTAATTACAAACAAACTAGGTAACTGTGACAAGTTAAAATGTCTTTTACATTTGCCGAGGATTCTGCAATTAAAATGATTAGACAAAATAATAAAAAAATTAATTGATTAATAGATTACTCAATTCTAATTATAAAATTTAATTATATTGTAATATTACGTTACAAAGATAGGAAAAATGTTCCTCAAATTAACACATTGGCCCATTGCTGTTATCATACAGTTTAATCTTACTCATCGCAACACTTTATAAATGGAGTGAAGAATTTGAATCGTAAGAACTAGACACGATTTAAGACCTATTAAAGCAGTCATGAGAATTAATGGCTCGAGCCAATAAAAGCACGACCGTGATTCGCCAGTAGAAAAAGTGTATTACTTGCGAGCGTCTTTATCTTAACAACAGTTTGCACGGCGTGCAATCAAGTTTGATTTTTAAATGTTAAAAAAAATTAACATTTAAAACCGTTTTAAAGTATGCAGAGTCATAAGTCCTATGTAATGATTCATAAAGCGATTTGGATTGCAAACAATCCCAATCTCTTTTTCGGTAAAATACACCCTGAAAATCCAATGATAAATCGCGTCCTTTTCCAGGCCTTTGCATGATAATAGATGTCGTCGAGGAGAGAGGCTTCGCAGACGTCGACAGAAAATGGGGAAATCCGTGGGACTGTCACTTCCCACTGATCCACGGGATGAAGCCGCTGTCGCTGCCATGGATGACAATGATATACGCGGTAATGTGGCTGGGTGCCTTCGGAATCGCGCTCGGTTTGCGATTCAAAATCGCATGCGCCTGCTTTGTGTTGCCTTACTGGTATGTCTTCTTGCTGGAGAAGAGCTACTGGAACAATCACACCTATCTCTTCGGTATCGTGGCCACCCTGTTCTGGAGTACGGAAGCGAACAAGTATTTGTAAGTCGAATATCCGATTTCCCACGTAATTCTTCTACTGCAGCACATTAATCGCCAGTGAGGTATTTAATCTAACGTCATTTCTTAGCGCGTTAGATGCGAAACGGAACGGCAGCTCCGTGCCGTACTGGAATTATTTCATTCTAAAGTTTCAATTCTTTGCGCTTTACTTCTTGGCTGGTTTGAAGAAATCCGACAGAGAATGGCTCGAAGGCTACGCCATGACGACTCTGTCTAGGCACTGGGTGTTTCATCCGTTTAAGTAAGTGGAATTCGAAACAAAGACAAAATAAAGACAGAATTGTTTCCCGACTGACGAGTATATCTATAAGAAAAATGTTGTCTTTCAGAATAATTCTGTCTCCTGAGCAGATTGACTTTCTAATCGTCCATTGGTTCGGCTTTATCTTTGATCTGTCCGTCGGATTTTTTATGCTGTTCGATAAAACACGCATACCGTCCATGATCTTGTGCACAGCTTTTCATTTAATGAACTCGAGACTCTTTAGCATAGGTAATTATTATTTAAACAAACAGAAGTTTGGCTTAATAAGAATATTCGTAGATTCTCTCGTACTATTGTTTATACGAAATGTGGGAAAAGACTTCTGAAGAAATCCTTTCAGGGGTGTTTCCGTATGTGTGCCTGGCAACAATGCCGCTCTTTTGCCGTGTGGACTGGCCGCGTAAATTTGGGCTGTGTTTTAGATGGAAACAAAAAATTGTATCGATTAATGCAAATTCAATCGATGCAAATGGTGTAAAAGAGACTGACAGCCAAGCAAAAGAAACTTTGAAACCGAACTTAATATTGCCTTCGAATGAATTCTTACGTAGTAAAGAGATACATGAAGGTAATAATAAAATTTTTTTCATTATAATAATTGGATATATTTTAAAATATATATTTCCAATTATTTTCAGAGAAAACTACGAGCGAGGAAAAAGATGAAAATTATTTTGTTAAGTCAAAATCTGAGAAGAAAACCAACGAAAAAGGAAACGATACACAGTCATCTAAGAATTCGACTCAGACGAATGAGAAAGAAGCGACAAGTAAAAAGGTTCGGATAACTCAGCAATCACGGAAATACACTACAAGAAAACAAAAATTTGTAACGTCGCTGTTGCTATGCCATATTGTACTGCAGTTTTTTTTGCCGTACTCGCATTTTATATCAAAGGTATTGAGCCTATTAATATTATTACTTTAGTATTCATATAAATATTAGAATTTAAAAAATGTGCTGATACATTTAAAATTAAGTTAATGTCATAAAATTATGTAAAGTAAATGGCCCAGTGACCGAACATATCTCTGTACTTAAACATTTACACGGAAACTTAAATATGTCTTTTATAACATTAATCTTAAATATGTCTTTTATAACATTAAAATTTAATTGTAATCTTTAAATAGTTTATGAGACAAGTTATTTTAAGTATAAAAATTAATGTTAAAAAAATAAATTTGTTACACAACTGAATTAAATTAATATCTTAATAATATTTTTGAAATTTTTTAAGAAACATGTATTTGTCAAAATAATATTTTTTTTATTTTATAAACAGTACATTAAGAAAAATTTAAGATAAACGTTTAGGAAATTAAAGACAAGCGTTTTAGATTATTCAAATATTGATTCATTCAAATATTTTATAAGTTTTTATTATTTTCAGATAAATTTAAAAATATAAAAATATTTCGTATTTTTGTATGTTAATAATAACGTTTTATATTTCATATTTCATCTAAAATTATATAATTAGATTATTTTATATATTGAATCCTTAAAAAAAAATTAATCTTGACTGTACATCAGCATTACATGTCCAATTATTGGAACATTTACCTTTCAATACTAAAATACAATACTAAAATACAATAATAAAATAATTTTAATTGCGAATTTTTATAATTTGTATCACCATGACATCTTTATTACAATAAAATGTTTTGTATTTCAGGGATATAATAATTGGGTACCCGGTTTATATGGTTATTCTTGGAACATGATGGTTCATGCTTGGGATACCATACTTGTAGTGATCAAAGTGCACGATAACATGAACAACGAGGTACAATATTTAGATCCTGACGTGTGGGTGCAAAATGATCGATGGGTGAGACACGGGGACATGGCGATACAATATTCGCAATGCTTAAAGGTTCTTAAATAACAACTAAATAAATACCTAAAATTCTTAAAAATGTTTCTTCTTATGACATTATTAATTACAAATAAAGCTCGATTTTTCTATTTGTCACGTTATTCAAATATTTGTCTATGCGTAAATTTTAGAATAATTTGATGCGCCGAAAAGAGCAAGCGTTGAGAATTGATTATCAACCTGAGGATAAGGAAAAATGGATGAAACTGTCCACGAATTTAAGCATTTACATGGATGTGTGGTGTTCGTTAAACGGCAGATTTCAACAGAGAATATTCGATCCGAACGTCGATATGTTGACAGTTGATTGGCACCCATTTAAGCCTATTTCGTTTCTAATGCCATTACTCACGCAATATAGTTCATATCGGTAGCTATCTATTGTCGTTAAATTAATTTATTAGGTATAATATGACACTGATATAGAGATCAAATATGCCGTCCAAAAATAATATTAATTATTTTTTCACTATAAAAAATTAATAATATAATAATTAGTAAAAGAAAATCTTGGTTAGATAAAAAAATTTTTTTTAAATTATCTAAAATTTACAATTAATTTAACAACAGTCGCGCGTTATTTTCTTTTTTCTTTAATCAAATTATATTATTTTTTATGAGTTACAGAGATAAAATGGATAAAATTCAGCAGCATGTATTCACTTGGTCGAATTATACGGATGTATTATTCGTGACCGACTTTCCGGGGATGCACCTGGAAAACTACATATCTACTGATTTCGTGAACGTTTCTTTAACAGTGCTAGAAGGCGAGGTAACTTACGACGAAGAAGAATCGGTGAATGTGATCACTGTGTCGAAGGAGAAATCGATTCCCGTTGAAACAGGAAAGTTTCATCGAATAAAAGTTACGAGTTCTCATCCGGCATGCTACATGTACACTTACACCAATCAAACGAGACAATTGGATAGCGAAAGGTAAATTACACAAATATCTTATAATAAGATATATAATGAAATAAATACTACTACATAGAAAAATATAAATTAAAATATAAAATAAAAGTTCTAAAATTTTCTAATAAATTGCGACTTTTCAATATATGTATATATTCATAAGATAATTTTTAATACTTCTTATAATGAGTCAGTCTTCTAAAAAATTTGTGTGCAATATACATACGATATTTTATGACAAAAAAACCAATTATATTAAAATAAATGAAGTTAAAATAAAATTTCTACACTAAACAATAAAATTCTAAAGTCAAATTAGTTTGTTTTAAAAATATAATTTGTTTTTTTTTTCTTTTCAGAAGAAAGTCTCCACCGTTGATAGAAAACACGCCATGGTTATTAAAACAAATTAATTATAAAATCATGGCGTGGATAAAGATATTCAAGCATATAACAAATGCCTTCTTAAACTTAGTATATGACGTACCTATACTAAATGTTATAATAAATGCGCGTTAGCAAATGTTCATTAATAATGAGTGAAAAAAGGTTAAAATTACATCTTGACATCTAATCTACATTTTATTTTTATTTAGCACTTTTCAAGGGAATTTTTTTCTCTTGTTGAACGCAAATTTGCTTAAATTTAACTATCAAGGTTTAATAATTTAGAATGCAATGTCTCACCAATTGGCGAGACATTGGTAAAAATGAATTTATGGTTATTATATGTAGGTTGTTCAATAAGTTTCGAGCTTGAATATGAAGATGACATTACTGGTCGAAACCCAAAAATATAAATGTTTCATTGTTAAGCTCGAAACTTATCAAACAACAAACATATATAATTTATTTATTTCGATTATTTCAAATTGTGTTTGTTATAATATATAAATAGTTTTTTTTTCAAACAAAATATATTTATATATCTATTTTTATAGTATATTTTATGGTACATAAAAAAACATATTTTTTTAACTAGTTAAAATAATTTAATTTAATTATCTTTAATAATCTTAGAAAGAATTATTTATATAAAATTACAACCATTAAGAAAAAAATATATATATAATATATACACAATATATTGTTATCACAAGAAAATAAGTATAGCAAAGATGTTAGTTTTATTATTTTTATATTATATAAAATGCCGTGTGATAAAATACAGTATCTTGCTGGAAATTAATGTGATAATCTATTGTAACTTAAGAAGGCTTTTTACCATGTTGAAGACCCAAAAAACTTGGTCATTTTTAATCACTTTTTTTACAAAAACTTTTGGGTCCCAAAAATCGTATCTTTCTTTGTTTGTAAAGCCGCCATTTTAAAACTAATTGGAATTTTTTAATATCTGTAGTCTACTTTGTGCACACATTCATATAATTAATCTTTTTATTTTTTTTTGAGTTAGAATACAAAGGAAGCTACAACATACGTCATTTTTCATCATTAGAGACACATTTTTCTCAAATACTTCCCATTAACTCTTTTTAGTTTTCGTTAAAAATTTATATATAGTAGGAGAAAAGACGTGTAAATATGTCTACAAAATACGAAAATAATCTGTTGAGTTTTTGTAAAAAAGAATTATTAAAAATGACCTATTTTTCCGGCTAATAAGATAGAAAGCCTCCTTAGAATTATTAGACTGATGTTCGATCAATTTAAGTGTCTGAAAGTTTTAGCAACTTAAAATTCATACACCTATTTTATAATGTGAACTAAATATGAATTTTATATTGTTAATAAATTATACGAATCCTCTTATTTATCGTATGCGGTACCGTAGACCTTAAATTGTCATTATAATTTGATCTCAGTCTTTGTACAATTAACTTACAATTATACACTTATAACACTGATTGTATTATATCATTAAAAGAAAGCAAATTAAAGAAGTTAAAAACTTAATTTTGTTAGGTCTGCTTCCCTATTTCCTGCTAAAACATATTTAGCTCATATTAGATTTAATTATCAGAGTTTAATAATTTGGAAGGTTAATAAATCTTTGATGAAAACTTTGTATTAAAATTGTAATTAATATATATAATATATCTCATTAATATATCTCACTCATTTTCAAATTACTTTTTAGAATTTATAAATAGTTTTTTAAAGCGTTAAAATATGTCATAAAATATATTTTTAAACTAGGTAAAATAATTTAATTACCATATTTAATAATTTTAAGAAAAATTATTTATATAAAAATGTACACCATTTAAGAAATATACATAAAATATATGCATTCTTTATAAGACAAAAATAACAGTAATTTCTATGTTGTATATAGAAAAATGAATATAACAAGAAAGTTATTATTATTTTTTGTTATGCAAAACATCATATGGTTAAATATAATGTCTTATTTGAAACTAATGTAAGATGTGAGAAATTTTAAATATACATTGTTCATAATTTTTTACTCTGAATTAATGTAATTTTTAGTATTATTATAATTCTAAAAGGAGTAAATTTAAATCATACAAAAATTATTTCTAGTTATTACATTTCAATTAAGTTTTCCACATATTAAAAAAAGATTATATATAATTGCAGATAATTTTATAATTTAAAAAATTTGCATAATGATCAATTTTTAATCGACATTTTATGTCGGAAATTTATATATCAATGCCGGTAATGTATTTATCAACTTTCGATAATATAGAAATCGCAAAAATAAACCTTGAAAATTTTCGAAGTATTAAGGAGATTCTAAAATTATATTCTACAAAATAAAAATTGTAGAATTTTAAGAAATTTGAAGCCAATTATTCAAACACGATAATTTAACGAATTTTGTCTTATAATACAGGCCTGTAAAAATATAAAATTAAAATATTATATGCCTTTCTTTATACAGACTATCCATTTTCACCAGATATAATTATTAGAGATTACAGAGATTTTAAGTACACTTGGAATTCTTCATGTGTCTTGCATTTTATTCTGAACTTATTTCAAAAATTTTTATCTGGAAAAATGGATTGGTCTGTAGAGAAGCCCTCCACCACCCCCGCCGATTATACATATATAATAATATAAATATATAAATATATATGTATACAAAATCGGCGGTCTTCTTTTCTTTGTATTTTTTGACTTATATTTTCATTTAAAAATTTTTTTTTGTTGCTTTTTTGTTTAATTCTTATTTAAACAATTATTTCGTATCAAAATATAATTTGATACGAAATCAGAATTCTATCTTGAATTCTAAAGTTTTATATACAATTTGTTACACATACAACGTATTATACTAAATATAATATAATAATTACAAAATATGTGTAGTTTAGAATAGAATATAATACAAATTGCAAAATGCTGTTTAAAATATAATAAAAATAATATGATTAGTATAATAAAAAATTGTAATTAGCTAGGATTATACGAAAGTGTCCAAAATACGTATGATAACAAGATTTTTACTAAACCTATAGTTGCTAAAATATTAATAAGTGATAATAAGCAATTTATTTTTAATTATGAATTTGCACACTTACTAAGTTTCATGTAACGCGAATAATTCGCGACCAAAAATGTCATTAATATTTATTATATTTTTCAGAATTATTTAAATATTGAATTGAATACGAATTTTACATTTTCTACGGAACTATTCAATCCTTAGAAAAAAAGCAAAGCTTTAAGATAAGTCAATAATCAAATTGAAGATAAATCGCGATAAAGAATTACTGATCAAGACAGCGAACATATCAATTGATACTCGCGATATTACTTTTCGGAAAAGTTACAAAATTTTAAATGTATATCAGTATAACATAAAATTTTTATAATTATTATTACTTGCTCAAACAAAATTAATATAATTCTATATTTTGCGCTTTCGTGAAAACGTGTCTACATTTGGCTTCAATAATTATGAACTAAATGATCTAATATGCATAAACGAATGGCTTCAAAGCTTTATTTTTTAACGTTCTATTGAATCTTAAGAGACCGTTTATCGCATATTTTAATTTATGAATGGATAATTGACCTAATGATTTGACTGTAATAAAGTTCCTATGTAGTACGCTAGTTAATATTCGAAAAATAGAACAATTTTCGTGATAAAGTCATAACTTAAAGAGTTCTGTTTCTACTTCAAATTCCATAAAAAAATTAAACGATCCATCGAACACCATCGATCCGTTACAGAAGGAACGAATCTTGAATTTTCCAGAGCAATCTCGATAGTAATGATTTTGGCTGCGTGTTAATGACAATTATTGCATCTTTAATACATAAAATTCGCGTACAAGGAAATATGTCCTCTCATTATTAAAAATCATCTACTTTTACTGAAAAATGCATATGGATAGAATGATTCTTATTGAATAGTTACAAAAAAATATATGGTGATTACAAAGGTATATATTTAACAGTAATAAAATACATGCGTGTATTATACATATGTGCGGGTACAAATGTTTCTCGGGTACCAACTGTTCAAGATGAGCCAAACCCGATAATAGCGAGATTTTAAAGAATTTTATACTTATACTCTAGCAATATAAATGTTAACAACTAACTTTTTCTATTTGTCTGCTTTAAAAATTTTATTTGTTAATATTTCGCTGATATGGGGGTACCCATTTGACTTACCTCGAATTCTTTTGTAACCGCATGTATCTAATTGAATTCATATATTCACAATAAAATTCTTAAAATACAAAAAAGTACAAATAATTTTCGGAAAATTATCTAAGTAACAAAAATCAAAATTTTTTAATATCACAAAGTATGCACGTATGTATTTTATAACCATGAACTACACCAATTACTAAACTATACTACTATACTACTAACTATAAACTACACTACTAAATTAATTTTAATATCCTGGAATGGCGGGATGTCTAGTACCTAAAAATATTTTTGTGAAAAAAAAAAATTAGACAAATATATACATTTATAACCATATTTTTGTTAAAATAATTGCCAAAAAACAGGCAAATTACTCAAAACTTCAAAATTTAAATTTATTTAATTGCTAATTTATAAAAATAACTTCACATTATATCCATATTTATTCTGTAATATTAAGTGTATTATTATTATTATTATTATTAATTATTAGACAACATTAATATTATTAATAGAGATATATGTAGCAAAAGAAAAAAAGAGAGAAAATCTCTCAAAACATTATTGAATTAATTTCGTAAATAAATTTACGATAATATTACTTAATATTACTTAAAATAAGTAATATTAATAATCGTTTATTCGTTGCCAAAATCATTACTTTTTCAAAAACTGCGGAGACAACTCGTGATTATTTCCAATAACAAGATTTCTAACTTTCAATGCACTAAACTTTACAGATGGATTTCACGGAAACCGATGAATAACTCACTATGATGATTATTTCGTCTTTCTGTCGGTACGAATCACGCATTCTCTGGCACCCACTTGGCGTAATTAATGACGATAAGACTCTCTTTCATTGAACCAGTGATTCCATCCAAAAACGAGAAGAAAAAAATAGCATTCATAATTAACATTATATAATAAACAATTAAATATTCCTTAGCGAATATTCCTAAATGTAAATTACATCATATTATTTAATAAATATTTTTATTAAATGATATAAAAAATTCATGATAATTCTAAATATAAAAGTTTAAATTAAAACTTATCCAAAATTATTAATGACATTTTGATACTCAAAATCTAAATTTTGGAAATAAGAATTTTAGAATTCACTATAAAATGCGTTAATTTAATCAACTTTTTGTTACTATACGCATTTTGCCAATTTCATATAATTTACATCATCAACGCGATAATTTTGGCTTACCATAACCAGATAAATGCTATTAGTATCAAATTTATATTTAATACATTGAAATATTCCAAAATATAGATAATTTTTAAAAAAATTAATATGACGACATTTATCTGGACATGGTATTACATCACATATGTTAAATATAATATTGAATATTACATTATTAAATTTTTTAAAATAAAATTAAATAGTAATTACATTAAAGAGTTACATAATTTATGATAATTATTACATAATTACAGTTTTACAAAGACAAATTTAATTTTACGGAAGTTAAAAATTAAATAAAATTTAAAAATTAATTTAAAATTTTACTCAAATTTTTCCTTTCCAATTATTAAATATAAAATTATGATGTCCCTACCTACATGTCCTTA
>QKQZ01055176.1:0-20236 GCA_003595255.1 Solenopsis fugax | reverse complement strand
AGTCGCGGCCCGTTCGCCCGTGCGACCGACCGATCGCGACGATCGGTGATCTGCCGTTGCACCGCGCGAATAAATGATACGCGGAGCCGCGGGCGAGGGCGGATACACCTGGAGCGACGACGGACGGCGGAGGAATCGCTCGCTCGGTCGTAGCGTCGGTCACTGGGCCGATGGTGTGTATATTCGGTGCGGCGCGGCGGCCGCGGTATGACCGATAGATGCGCGTACATGCGCGTGCACGCATCTCGAGGGCGACCCGACACCCCAGTCTCACCCCCTCCCGCTCTCTCACCCTCGTTCCCAGGACAATCCCCGGCACACCGCAGGGATTATTTTTCATTTTGTACGCGATCGATTCTGGCAAACGCGCTTCCACGCGCGAGCGTTTAGCGATGCGATGCGATGCGATGCGATGCGATGCGATGCGATGCGATACGATGCGATGGGCTTCGCATCGATTGCGATCGCTTTGATCGATACGCGGAAGGAGAATCGGCAGCGCGGAGAATACGGAATTCCAGACGCGACGATGACAATTATGACGTGAGCGGTGTACGCCAACGAAAACGCTAAAAAAGTTGCTGTTTTTAAATGTTTTATTTCTGTCTCCGTTGTTTAAGTATTTAAAAATATTTCAGTTTCAAGTGGTGTATGAAACACTAAAGCGTTTAAAGCTGAAACATCTTTAACAGCTTTAAAAGCTTTAATGTTTTAAATCTAAACACCGTCTTTAATCTTATCGTGCGTGACTTTTTTTCTAGGAATAATTACCAATTCCAATTTACGTCTTAGTTAGTAAAAGTTTTTCGAATCGCTGGTTATAAATCTGTAATCAAAATTTCAAAAATCAAAATGGCGAATTCAATATGGTGAACCAAAATTCAACATTTTTTATTTCTCAAAATAAGCTCAGAAAGAACTCGCTATCTTGATTTCTGTGAAACACTTACACTTTGCGCTTTTACCCCATTTTACCACTAGTATGCAGATCAAGAGATGAAGCTCACAAGGTTATGACTTTTTGTGAAGAGTCGTATGCTTCATCTTTAAAATTAGCCCAGGAAGAAGTCGCTAATTTTATTTGTGTAAAAGAAATAAATTTTTGAAGGATTAGGACACGTTGTACACACACCGTCCTACCAAACACGAAAGGGTTAAAACACTTTTAAGTATTTAAAAAACAGACACAAAATTAAAACATTTTAATATCTTCAAGTTAAACACTTTTTTTTAGTAAAGTTTGCTTTGCGACGAGACACGAGAAAATGATGAGGGTGTAATTTGATTAATCGACGCTCGTTACCGCCGGTGGAGATATCAGTGATGTGTCCACTCAGTGTCGTCATTACGAATACGCTTGGAGGAGAAGAGAGAAGATTTGAATATTTGAGCACGTTTGAATAATGTACATGATTTACATATATTCTGTAGCAGAATAAAAAGTAGTGTTTTCAATGTTTTCCACATTCCTTTTTTCTTTTTTTTGAAAGCCATAATCTCCCCTATTTTCGAAAAAAGTGAGAAAAGATTTAGAGTTTAATTATTTTAAACAAATTTTCAGCTTAATTATTTAATCAGCTTCTAATATAAACTACCTCGAACGATGGCACTTTCATGATCTGGAGCAAAGTATGCGCGTTATTTTCTTAATCATGGAATGGTTCATATTTTTTTACATTTTTTTTTAACCCTCTACAGACACCGTGGAAATTTAAAGCCCTCGATTTTTTTTATTGCTGCCACAAAATATGACGAAACACAGCATTCTTTGGCCGATAATTAAATCGTCACTGTTAGCAAGTGTTTTTGAAAAGGGAGGGGGAGGAAAACCGATCCTTTCTGTTTAACATCTACGGAATGATTCAAAGTTGAAAAATTGTTTGAGTTTTCAAATCCTTACGGTATCCGCGGCTAACATTACTCTGAGAAAATTCATTCATGCAATTAAGAATTTTTTTTACATTTTTTAAATGTCTACTTTATCGTTAGGAATATCGATAGATTGCAAGATGTCAGAATAGCTAAATCAACACTATTTTAATATAAAAAAATCTTATTTTTAAATTAAATCTTGTGTTAAAATGTTATTTTAACACAAATTAATCTTATGCATATTTTTTAAATGTAAATAAAGTTATTAAATAAAATTAATTTTAAGCTGTTAAAAGTTTTAATAGCAAAACTTGAATTAACACTTTGAATGAAAATTCAACCGCAGTAACATTCGAGAGTTAATGTTTCCTCTTTTCAATGTTTGCCCTTTTTCCTATTACAGTAATGAGAACTTATGATTTTATCGCTAGCTACACATCATACATACAACCGCAAAGAGGATTGCTTCAATCAAGAATCGGACATTTTATATCAACAACCAGACATTTCATATCAAAGTGATGCACGTTAAAGAGAGGAAGTTTGCATTTGATTATCGTGGAGTTGCGATTTGAACACGCGATTGCGCGAAACCGCAATCTACTTGACATTCGCCATATCATTTTACACGCCAACTAAACGAGAGATACCTTTGACGAGTTTTGCCGCTAGCAATCGCGTTTGCAGTGAAAACAGTTCAGAGAAATAAGTCGGGAATAGCGATGGTGATGTCGCGAGAGCAAGTACATAAGGGCGTTTTTTTTCTCTCACTTTGGCTTCATCCCGCAATTTCCTTCTCGATCCCATCATTTCACTCCGCAAATCTCTCTAGACCTTATTCCTATCATCTCAAGCCCTTCTCATTTAAGCCGGCGAATTTTTCCCAAAGACTATATATGTATACATCAGCCGTTTTTCATTTGCGAAGAATATTATCAACAAATTCATTGAATAAGAAGCTACGCGTGTCGCCTGAGAAAATAAAGAGGATTTCATAGCTTTCTTTTTTTCAACTTGAAAAAGACGCAAACGTTCGCTTATGTGATTTTAAATAACGTGTGTGTAATATCATAATAAAAACACTTACTAAAATCTATTAAAAATACAATAAAATTCTTCGATGTCCATATTGTTCCACAATCATGATTTTGAGGGTAAATTTTAAGAGAAAATTCTCTGTGTATAAATTCCCGGTATTTGTGAGATTCCATAAACTATTAACAGCGTTGCACTTAAATAATTAAAAATTATCTGAATAATGATAAGATAAATTATATGTAAACACGTGCATCTTACAATTAAATAAAATAAAAATCGTTTGATTTTAAACATATCTAGGTAAAAGATAAAATTATATATCGCTCTATCTGAATAATTTTAAGTTAATATCGCCGTTGAGTAAAACACTTATTAAAACAATATATTCATATTTTTATTTTTAAATCTCTATTTTTAAAAACAAAAATCCTCAAATAATTTAATCTGACAAAAAAATGTTCTTTTGATTTGGATCAATACGCAAATTAAGAGTTCAAAATTAAAAAATATAGAAATAATATATAATTCACATTGTAAAGACTGACGAAGTTCTTTGTTAAAGTTTTCGAACTTTTATAGTTTTAGGGCAATTATTATATTGCACAACTATGTACTTATTTATTGTTATCACTTCAAAAAATCCTGTTAGGATAATGGTAACTTGAAGATTGAGGCTAAAGGCAATACTTCATTCTCGTTCACGTTAACTTAAATAATTTAAAAAAGATAACACTTTTTTGTTTGAGATAAAGATGAAGTTAACATACCTTTTAATAGTCTAGATAAAACGGAAGCTATTCCTTCCAACTAGATAATTGTCTAGATAATTTTGAATAGATAGCGGTAAATACTAGCTATTAATAAATTAGATAAAGGGAAAACGGTAGATAAATTATTATCGTATCGAGATATAGCTTCTAAGACCGTTTGAAAGTACAAAGCGATATATGCGACCACAGCAGACTGTGCGTGAAAAGAAAAAGAGAAGAAAAAAGGAGGGAAAACGCGCGTTCGAAAATAAAACGACGCGTCGGATGGACGCGACGTCAATACATCTCCGGGACGTAGGAACTTCCTGGGGTATCCCCGGCCCCGTCTATTAGAGCCCGCAAATGGTCGGACTTAAAAATAAAATCTCCTTTAAATTATCGCCGTCGCCGGCATCCCCGTTGTCCGTACCGGGTATTTTTAATTACCGCACGCTCTGCGTAGATCTATCGACTTTACGCCTGAACAGGCGCGGTAAATAGCTCGTGATCTTCTTCTACGAGGCTAGTCTCGTCCAAGTATCGTTCGCAATTCGAATTCGTCAAAATGAGCTCAAGTAAAATACAAAAATCATAAGATTAAGATGACATCGAGTAGAAGTCATTTTAGAAAAAATTATTATGATGTCGCTTGATAATCTTTTGATAATGAGATTATGATGAATTCTTAATATGGCAATGATTTTTTAGTTAAAAAATGATTTTTAAATTATTGCCAAAAAATTCATCACAAAATTATCGTCAAAAGTGTAAATGAGATTATAATGATTTTTCCTAAAATAACTTTTACACTAAAAAAAGAAGTGTTTAATTTTAAAATATTAAAATGTTGTATAATATTTCTTCTCTGTTTTTCAAGTACTTCAAAATGTTTTAATTTATTAAATGATGTTTAGGTTTAAAATGTTAAAACGTTTGAAGTAATTAAAATTTCAACTTTATTTTAAATCTAAATATCGTTTAAAACTAAAACATTTTTAAGTATATGACGAAAAAGAAAAACTTTTGTCTAAAGTAATTACATTTTCTTGAATTATAATTGAAAAAATAATACTTGTAATAATAATTTTTTTATTCCAACGAAATATTATCTTGATCAAGATATTTCATTGGAATAAAAAGATTATAGTTATAAATAATTATTTCTTCGAATTAATAAATTATAATTCAAGAAAATGTTTTGAGATAAGAAATTTTTTTTGTCGTGTATTTAAAGAAACGGAGATAGAGAAACAACATTTTAATCTTCATATCCTAAAATTAAATTTCTCTTTTGAATGTACCTGTCATCTTGATCTTATTACGGTTTGATGTTTTACCTGGGAGGCCGTCGATTCGCGTCTCATCCGACGGCATTCAATGCTGAGGACATGCATTTTCGTTGTCCATCACTCAGCGGCTTACCACGACGTATCCGCGCCAGTTCTGTCGTCGCAACATCTTATTTTACTTATCATGTGAATTCCGCGAGATCGGCGAAATGGTACGCGTTTCAGAAACTATCTAACAAGTACGCGCAGATATGATCGAATCGCTTGGGCACGATCGCCGTGTATCGATCTGACGTCGTACCGCCTCGAGGACTGAATTATTCATGTAAGCTCTCGCTTTGCGAAAGCCTTAGTGTTTAAAAACAGGGACGTTCAGAAATGTTGCTTGCGCTTGTGGAAAATGGAATTTGCATCTTAATTGGTAGATAACATACGACAGTGTCATTTGCTCGACTCCGCGCGTTTGCGTATCTATTGTTCTAAATAAGTTCTGTTCATTAACTTAAGCGATATATTTCGCATAAAAACTTTATCACATTTTCGATATAATTAAATCTGGAGATAAATATTTTTCATCAACGTTTGTATTCTTTTTGCACACGCTCGAACGCTTCAGCTGTGTATTTTGCCGTACCTTCGCATCGGGAGATCTCAAAGAGTGATCTGCAGAGCTTAGATATGGTTTTATTCTGAAGATGAAGGTCAACTGTTGATCCCGTTTGGACTTGTTTCGCTCCTTTTTTTTAGCTTTTCTAAATTTAACGTGTGACAACTCTATCAAATATCGTTCCTGACATTTCTAAACGTCGCGATTTTCTTTTATTTATATTATAAGATTAGGAGTTCGCTTTTAGCAATAGAGAATAATCTAATAATTGTCGACGAGTAATATTGCTCGTGTACACTTTGGATTCCCGAACATTTCGCCATTATGAATTTTCTATCTCGACGCTTTGATTCGCGCTTCTATTAAATTTGCTGGAAAATCACTTTTGACGCGTTTGTGTTGCGGGAGCTGGATCAAGAGAACGTGTGCGCAGTTACGCCACCTCAAATGAACGTAATTCGGTTGCTGGAATCTGGACATCCGCACGCCATGGAGAGTTCTCTCCCCTCGAACGAGGGACGAAATTCGTCTTGAAATTGGGTTAAGCATGCACACACATATGCGCTCCCAGCCGCCTGTCTCTCAGCCGCTTAATAACGATTATTATTGACGTTTACCGTAGCACAAACAATCTTCCAGATAAATTTTTACAAAGAAGATATAATCAAAAGTCGCATTTCTCGATCAATTATATCACAAGAAGCTCTCTGATTATATAAATCTTTGCAAAATACACTTAAAAATTTGACGTTATAGCTATATCTACGTACAGAAAAACAGATTATTCTTAAGAATATCTTTATTTTCGAAGTATATAAATATTTAAGTGAGATTGTATAGTGTTATAACATATATTACAGGCAGACTTACTTGCATGAAAATATTTTACATAGTTCCAATAAATAAAGTATATTGTCACTATTTTCAGTAATAATTTTCATGAGTTAAGAGGAAAGAAATATAAATATCGGATAGGAAGTATATTGTATATTATAATAAAAATTTGATAATGACGTTACAATTTTTTATAATGGTAATGGTAACTTGTCAAAAGTGACTATTCCTATTCTACTATTACCGTCATGAGAAATTGTAACGTCATTATTATATCGTTATTATAAATGAGTAACAATAATGGCGTTACGTTTAATTCGTTTCTTCCCATTTCCGTGGTAAAATATATCTGATTTAATCTGATACTAATTCTTCTTCTGTGTAATTCGTATTGTTGCATAAATATTCAGACAAAACAGAAATTTGCAATTTGACATCTCGATAATGTTTATTCAGAAAAGAAACGTTGTTAGAACATCACTCTGTTATGCTGAAAAGGATATTGGTTCTTTATAACAATGAGCGATTCCGCAGTTATTAATGGTTCCATTCTTGCTTTCCACATCGCCTCTGAGCAAGTGAAATCTTCTCAAGCGAACGGAAAGAATAAGATAAGAAGATAACGAGGAGTACAAAGAAAATAAATTGAAAGACAGCCAAATAAGAGCCAAGAGACTCTGTTCACGACATTACAGAAGAAAGTTACTCGAGCATTTTCCAATTGATAAAAATTGCATAACGAGGTTAAATATTCCATCGTACTCCTTATTTATGCTAACGCCACAGAAATCCTTTTCATCTTAAACTATTTGAAAAGTTTAAACTGTTGAATTTCCCAAGCCTCTCATGAAATATTTAACGTTGCAACCGTAAACGCACGAATCTATTTCTTTAATTCTATTTCATTATAAATATGAATGAATTCAGAAGTAATTCATATTTTAATAAAGTAAATATGCCAAATGTAATATACAATTTCTTTATTATTATGCGAGCGCGATTTCGTTCTTTACATTTACACGTTTTTTTTTAACGTCTCTGTCGTAACTAGAAAAATAGGATATGCATCGAAATGAAAATACGATATTGTCAAAGAAAAATAAAGTGCGAGACATAAGTCTGACGGAATAAATTGGAGAAGGTGGCGGTAAATCGATACGTTCGGAACAATATCGAGAAATACTTTCGGTTTTGCGTCAGCCTCCGGAGCTCTATCTTTAACTATTTGAAAAGTTTTAAGTTGTTCAATTTCCCAAGTCTCTCTCGAAATATTTTACGTTACGATAAACAAGCGAATCTATTTCTTCAATTCTATTCCATTAGAAATACAAATAAATTCAGAATTTCTAATTCTATTAAAAGTACAAATAATTCGTATTTCAATAAAGTACACCACATATAATACACAATTTGTTTTATTAGTGTAAATTAAACTGCTGTTTAATAAGCTAAATGACTTGATAAAATCGCAATAAGTTTATTCTTATCTTTTAATTTTTGCTGCAATGACAAATTGATCGTTTCACGGCAAACGAAGTCCTGCGTTGTTTTTTTCAATTTATATACAAATTATAAAATAAAGGACTGGAGAGGGGGAGGGAGAGAGAGAGAGAGAGAGAGAGAGAGAGAGAGAAAGAGAGAGAGAGAGAGAGATGGAGTGTTCCAATAATCTATAACAAAAAGAGAAAAGAGGAAAGTTCAAGAGTAGCGGAACGTAGTTGAAAAAGGAGAATTCTTTCTCTTTCTTCAGTTATACGATCGCGCAATGAGGCGTAGTCGAGTTATTTCTTAAGTGGCGATTAACTAAGAACTCGCTGAAGAAACAGATAACTACGTCAGCATTTTCACGGGTCAATGACCTTTGGGCTACTTAACTACGCAGTTTGAGAAAACGCAAAAAGAAATTGGAAAAACGATTTTACTCCCGAGAACAATGATTCGTTACGTTGCTTCTTCACGCAACAAGATTATTTACAAAGCAAACCCGAATGAAAGGATATCGATTTCAGATAGAGAATCTATCTGATATTAAGTAAAATTGTTAAAAGTATCTTATCACTTTATCAATTACGAGACCACTTTAAAGTGCTCAGCAGAGCGTATATTGAATAAGTGGCTTGATAACATTTGTTACACATATTTTGTTTAGTGTATTGGTATAATACAATGTTTCATAAATATTACACTAAACATAATAATAGTAACCAACCGTTTGAACCGATTAGAAAAATAAAATCAGCGTTTAGCCTTGGTTGAAATTTAATTGAAATTATGTCACGAAAGCTTTAGAAGCTATCATTTAGGCTTAATTATTATTATTAGACTTTTTTCAGTATAAAGATTTCGAAGAAAGTACAACGTTGAAAATTTATAAGAGACTTGTGAGTATGCAGAGATACCAACATTTTTCTATTAAAATATCGAGTTAAAACATATAAAAAAAACTTTAAGAGGCGAACCATGCCAAAAGGTTAAATAAAGTTCCTATAAACATACGTCTGGAAAATGCTTCCCCTACGTGTTATTCCACACGACGTCGAGACAAGTCTATTGGCACGCTCAAACAGTTCACAAAGTGACCCTTTGCCAGGAAACTGTTTTACACATGGGGATTTACTCAACGATGGCTGCAACGAGCCGATAAATGGAGAAAGTATTTTTAGATTTCTGCCCGATAAACGTAAACACACGCAACACACGTTATTTTCGTGGCAGTTGATATTTTCATAAATAACGCTAGAACTTTTTTTCTAACTGATCTTTACAGAGTCCCGCCATTTTTAAGTGCATCCAGTTGTTTCACTGAAACTTTATTTAATCAGAGAATTTTCCTTTCAATTCGTTTCTAACAGAATTGAGGCATCGATGGACTACGTTAGAACGATCTTCCATCCATCGTCTCCAATTGAGAGGGATCGATTGCGAAGGTGCTTGAAAATGACTTGAATACATCGCGAAGAGGTTGAACCATTTCTTGCGTTAGCATATCGATCAGGGAAGAGGACGACGTATCAATCGCACGAGAATTGCGCAATGTGGTTGCTAAACTTCGGTCGCACGTCATCGCGCAGTGCCCACGAGAGGCCGGTTAACGAGGCAACACACTCAGCGCAACTGCCGATATCGACAACTCTAAATCCGCTGTGAAATTCCGAAGTGCACGAGACGCTTTCCCACCCCAAGGCGATCGTGAGACGGCGTTTCAAGCTCCTCCAATCACCACGACGTACGGAAGATCGGAAAGCGCCTCCCAAGTTTGCTCCAATGGAGTGTGTACCGGTCAGCTCACAGGGTTTCCGTTCCGTTCAACGGATACTCGTCGATCTCTCGGCTCTCGAACGAGAAAATGGTCTTAAGCCCGACGACGATCACTCTTTGCCCTTTTATCTCTCGCTTCTACTCCACGTAAACGGATCACGTAAAGGCGTCCGCCATTTCGCTTTTGCAATTTGAAATTTAAAAGCTAGAAGTAATTACGACTTTCATTCCTTTGCTAAACTTCGAATGTCTGCTCGCACAAATCAATTATTGTTACTAAAAGCTAACAGGATTTGAAAAATTCACCTGCTCGTCTAGGCTTTGCACCATTTTCTAAATTTTAGCGAGACAGTTATAAGCTCTAGGAAAAAAACTATTATAATTATTTCCTAAAATTCTAATTAGAAATACGAGTATTTCAAACGTTTGAAAAAGTTTTTCAAAATTCTGTAAAGAGTTACAAGGAAATTCTGATTATGACAATAAATCTACAAGGAGAGATTAACTTTAGCTAAAGTTTTTGCTAAAATTAATGCATTGCATATACTTTAAAACGGAACCAGATTATTATCACTGAAAGAACTAGTATAATATCAAAAATAAAGGTACAAAGTATATTAACAAACAAGCTCGTAAAATTCATGATAACAACATTCATGATAAGCAGCAAATAGGCCAGCTAATGAGCATGAAATCTCGAGTCTAAAGATAAATAATTCGACAACGATATCTATTATAAAAACAAGTGCGTTTAATAAGACTCTAATCAATTAAACTTTAACTTTACAAAGTATACTTTATAAAATACATTATATTAAAGATTAAACTTATTGATTCTCACACGGAAAGAATGGTTTTGTGCTGAGGTATCTAAAAATTAAGCTAGATTTGAAAATAATTTTGTTAGATTATAAAAATAATTACGTAGGACGCTCAAATTAATTTAATTACTGGAATGTCAAAATTTTTTGCAAAGTTTATTGTTTATCACGCTGGAGAGTCCTACATAATTATTTTGATGATCGAACAAAATTATTTTCGGATCTGTATCAGCTAAATTTTTAGGTACTTGATTATTAAACACAATGAATTTCTTTCACTGTGATCATCAATGATATTTTCATCAGTTCAGTTTAAGAGAATATGCAACATTCGAGTGGACGTTTTGCGATTGCATCAACGAGAAATACGCAATTCGCGTTGAGAGATGTACGAGAGGAAATATAGATAAGCATCAGATAAGTGACAAGCGAGAATAGCTTCCGAGAATGACATGAGTTTTTCGTGCAAATTCTCTCGTAACAAGTCGAAAAATTATTTACGTTTGCGTTATGTTAATGCTTCCGTGTACGCGATATATAAATCTATGATACATGGCTATTAATTATCATCATATTATAAAGCCTGTACACTGCACACCGGCGGCGACAGAGACGACAGTAATCCTGGAATTCGAATTGCCAGATTGGGGGATTTACCCACAAACGTAGGTTTTGTTATTATCACGGGGACAAAAAGTTTTGAGTGGACAAAAAGTTTAGGAAAATCTTTAGGGGAGGAAAATATAAAGATGGATCTATAGTATTTTTATCCTCCCTAAAAAAATTTCCGTAATAATAACAATTAACAAAAATTGGGGGGAAAATCCCTAGCAATTCTGTCTGGAACATACATGTGGAACCGATCGAACTTTCCTTCATCGTATTATAACGCTTTGTACAAACGGATTGCACAAATATCTCGGAGAGATATCAGCGGTCGCGATTAGTGGAATGATTTGTGAGTATCGCAAATCTCGCGGATGATTCATTAACGATACACGCACCACAGCAGTAAGATTTATTGCAAACGGCACAAAGGAATGGATCCCTATCACAAGTATATCGGACGTCGCGATCTCCGAACGCGGACTTTGAGATATTCTCGCGTGAAATATTCGAAAAAATCATTCTCCGCTCTACCTCGTGGAATTCGAAGGCATTCCTCTCTTGACGAGTGATTTAGACGAGGCGAACGGCATTCTGTCGTAACACGACAAGCGGGAGGAGAATGAGGGAGAACGAGATCGGGAAACGAGCAACAAATGCACCGAATGGGATTTCCGAGGAAATCGTGGCTCGACTACGGACTCTACAATCAGAGTTTGATAAGACAGCCAGTTTTGATTTGGTTTGCCCAGTCTCGAAAGAGTAAGAGAGAGAAGAGAAAGATAGAAGAGAATGAGAAGAGCTAGTGATATAAGTTAAAATCTCTAGAATACAAAGTCTGATCATCTTATGAACATCTTTTTATCGGTTCACGTTTTTAGATTCTTCAAAGTGGCGGTACCAATCAAATTGTAGCACATTCAAAGAATGATACACACATATACATTTTATATATCATTTTGAAAAGCATAAGGTGAACCAATAGCTTTGATTCGGAGCTCCAGATTTTGTATTCTAGGGACTCTAGTGGTAATAGATCCCTCTTTCTCTCGTAGAATCTTATTGGCATTCGCCTTGTGGCCCAGACTCTGTAGCATCTCTACATTCGAGCGGAGAACGCCACCAGCTCGGCGTGTCCGAGGATCGGCCTAGAGGATTACGGGATACTCTCGCGGTGATAATTACCGCACTCGTGGTCGCCAACGTCACCGCTACGAATTACGCGCGAGCGCGTCGTCGCGCTATCCACAACACGCTCCGGGCCTCGGGTAATTGGAGACGAGGCTTTCATCGAGCTTAACTTCGTTACTGCTTCTGCTTCTGTTTCTCTTCTTCAGGATTTGAACGTCTCTCTTCCCCCCCGCCCCGGCGGTCTCTCCTCTCACTCTCTCTTTCTCGCTTCTTCCTCCTACGTCTCTCTTTTTCCTTCTGTCCAGTACGCGTGGTAACGAGATCTCGGAATTAACCCGTCTACCGTGAAACGACCAGCTAAAGAGGATCTCTTTTCGTCTTTCTTTCTGCCTCTCCCTTTCCGTCCTTTTTACCCGTTCTATCTAATACCTCACAACTCAACTACGCTTCGCTTGCCACCGCGTGCGGCGGATTGCTACGCCGCGCATAGTTATCCTTCCGATGCACAGTGGGTATATGCTATTTGTTCAATTTAGTTGGATAAAAATATTTCTATTTAGTTGTATTCAAATATTCGGCATAATTCTTTAATTTTATGATTATTTATGCTATTTAAATTTATTGTTATACATTCATTATTCTTCAGGTTTATTATATAAACATATTATATAAACATTGTTTTCAAAATCCACAGTTTAAATTTAAAATTAATACAATGATGCACGGAAAGATAGGTTTTGTTAAAGTATCTAAAAATTTAACTAAATCCTAATGAGAATTGATAATGAAATCGATGTCGAATCATCAAACTGATATTGTTTCGATGTTGAGTCAACAGGATTGTTCAAGCATGATGACCAATGCAACAAAAAATATTACATTTTAGCAACCAGCTTGGGCATTTTACGTAATCATTTTGGTGATCTAATAAAATTAAGCGAGTCATGAATTGTTTCAATAGTTAAAACCAATTATATACATATATATTTTTTTAAATGCCTGTATTATGTTTTGTAATATTTAAAAAAAGAAACCTGATTTTTTGTAACAGAAACTCAAGCTATGCGTAATCAATTTTTACACCGTGTTTCTATGCCTCTCTAATACTAGGGGCAAAGCGTAGAGTATTTTAAATTGATTCTATACATTCGGATTCGTGTGTTATCACAAAATATTGGAGTGTTCTCTCGAGGCAATTTCATATCTGGAGTATGCTGAAATGTTTTAAAAAATGGGGTCAAACAAAAAACGCAAACGCTTTTTGCGATATTAGCGAAAAATGATCGAACAGTTGGCGCGAACCGCGCAGGTCGGCACACAATAGGCGATCAGATATGCGTCAGCTGCGCGTCGCGCTAATTATTTCGCGATTCAATGTCATCGTTAATAATTCTTTGGTTATGTATTTATTGTCGGATGTAATGAAGTGAGAGATCTGGCACCAACGAGTTTATTAAAAATCTTTTCCCTAGCATCAATTGCCATGATGGTGCAACAACCTTTATTCTTTGTCTTTATTCCCTCTCTCTCTCTCTCTCTCTCTCTTTTCTTTTTCTCAACTTTTATAAGATTGTGAATGTGAATTACGTATTGAAATAAGGTTATATAGTTTTAAACCGGCATTTGCTTACACGAAGAAATTTTTTATAATTTTATAAGAAAAATATATTGTTACTATTCAATAATGATTTTCGTAAGTTGAGAAGAAAAAAATATTAAAAAGAAAATAATGATATCATCGAACCAAGAATTAAAATTTTAATACTATTATTAAATCAAAACAATTATATTGTTCTCTTTAAATGACTATTACAATATATATTGAAATAAAAATATAATATTTCGCTGAAATTTAAGATTATTAAATTCTTTCAAGAAAATTTAATTACCTATATATAAAAATATAATTTCTTGCTTCTATGTACATGAAATAAACACACTCACACAATTGTTAAATAGAATACATTAGTTTTAATCTGATACTAATATTTTTGACATCATTTTTTATGTAATTATAATCCATATTTAATTTAACACTTAATGTATAAATTTTAATTCTTTAATTAACTTTAATTCTTTAATTTTACTTGCTTAAGAAAGTGCGAAAGTTAATGCCATGGTACAAGAAGATAATTGAACAACAATCGAAAAAATCGACACTTTTTAGATTATCTCGCCATAATAGCCGGATTAACTAACTTTAGTTGGTTCTTACAAACCACACTATAATCTACAAAGGGCAGAAGAGCATAAGGATTAAAGAAAAAAGTTGTTCGATTTAACTATCTAACCAACGTTAAAGAAATTCAGGTAAACCCTTGGGTAAACCTAATCAATGGTTGTCAAATTAAATCATCGTTCAAACAATTTCGTGCCATATTATTTAATGTCATATTATCTTTGCGATGGCACTGTGCCGAAAATTTTGTATCATATTCTAATTTTTGTTACCGTTTCTCAGAAAAACTTTATTCATTAATTTTAATCACACTTTTACAAAAAACTCATTGTCTCAAATGATACTGTATTATTCTCGAGATATTATAAGATTAGATGTAGATAAAGCACTGGAATATAGAATTAAGAAGTGAAGGCGAAAGAAAAAAACATTAAAATTTTAAACGTAAAACAAAACTCCACCTCGTTTACTGTCCACTCCTTTCCTCTTCTCAACGACGCTATTATTTCTCTTTTTTGTCTTTTTGTCGCATCATGACCCTTAACGGGCCTACTTTAAGAGATCATTAACGTAGTGAATGTAATAAATGGAACAAAAGACAAGAGACAATAGTCGAGGAAGTAACGGCGGAAAGAATTGCGAGAACATTACAGTACATTGGAATGCATTAAAAAAACATGTATAATTGCAATAATAAAGACTGTAAAAAGATATAATGAAAAGTCGTCTGCAAGAACTTATAACAATATTATACCAAATATAGAAACAACTTAATTAAGCTAAAGGTTAATTTGAAGCTAGGAGCGTAAATTTTAATTAGACATAAATAGACGGAGCTTAATTAATACGTATTATCGTTTGACCTTTTTGGATTAATTTTCATTTTATTTAATTAAAAGTGCAAATAACATACAATATGCGCAATGTGATATTATTTATTTACTCGATAAAGCCGGAAAACGTATTTGGGGCAATTATTATTATTATTATTATTAAATATATGTTAACAATATTTGATAAAGCTGCCATTCCTAAGTACATCAAAAATGTCTCTGCAGCAGGGGATAAAACGACTGTGGAAAATGCGAGTCATTTTCTATAAGATCACGGGACATCATACGTTTTCCCCCTTTCGTCTCTCGACGCATTTATCACGGAGGAAAAGAGGCGCCATCCGCCGTGCTGGCTCGACCGGAGTATTCTCTATGAAATTAAAGCGGCCCGGGAGAGAGATGAGCGCGACAGTAATTAAGGAACGGTTTATTTCACCTCCTGCTCCCTGCCCCCTTCCCCTCTACCTGAGTTTAGCGCGAAGCGACTTTTTTATGATGTACGATTTTCATGGCTGACAACACATCGTTTGCATTAAAACGTAACAAGACGTAAAACGCGACAATGAAACGTTCGTCGAGTGCAAATCGAAATAAAAGCGACGTAACGAAGAAATAGCACACGGATACAATTTGTATCGCTCGCAGCGAACAACGCTGTCGAGAAACTTGACACGTGTGTTATAATGCAACGCGATAATTATGTTAGCCGTGACTCACGTGCGGTCAACATGTGTCAGGAGTTTTAGCTGCAGTTATGTAATTACGGTTACGCGCGGAGCGTTAAAGAGATTCAAGTTAAACAATACCAAAGTGGGCTGAGAGAGAGCGAGAGAGGTGCGCACGTTACGAAAATACACTTTCCCTGGGACGATAGGGTTCGTACATCACCCCGTGCTGACAGGGCTCGTTTGATCGCGAACTTCCGGCTCCGTCAGGCCGAACAAAGTTGATGTATCGTTGAACTTTCCGCACACATTCGCGGAACATTGCAGCGCCCACCGCGTCATTTTGCATCTCACGACAGTACTCTGTGCGCACACGATATACACGATAATATATCACGAGAAAGTATTACTTTAATTTAGTAAATAATAATACGAAGGAGTATTGAATATCCTAAGTGCGATATATTTCATTTTGAAACGTGCAGCGTCAGAGAAACCCCATTATGTGCAGAAGAAAATTAGAGCAGATCAAATTAAAACTAACATATTCTATTTAGCAATTATCAATTTTCAAAAAAGATCAGTTTTTGAAAGTCGTATACAGGTCACTATCATTTTTTAATTAAAATTATGATTTTTTGTACGTAATGATTCCTTTAATTATTCTGCACGACAGTTTTAAAGGTATATTTATCGATAAATCAATATTTTATGAGATTTTTAGACTTTATTCTGATATACATATCTTGACATAAAATATATCATAAACTATTAATTTATTAATTTATTAACTATTTATTAATTGTACCTTTTGTGCACAGAAGATTGAGATAAATCAATTGGAGTAGAAAAAACAAACTGCTTTCAAAAAATTTATACACTTTACAACAAGCAATTAGATATTTTTTTAAACAATAATGTTTTCTTTATATCAATTGACTCGTCTCATTATTTTATGCATAAAAATATTAAGGTACAATTAAAAATTAATAGTTTATGAGATATTTTATATATGTTAAAATATACACGACAAAGTATAAAATATCTCGTAAATTATTGATTTTTCGATAATTACCTTAACACTTTTATGTGTAGAATAATTAGAAAAATCACGTTGTGTACAAAATACACAGTTTCATAGAAAAAAATAAATAAATAATGATGCCTTTAAAAAACTGATTTTTATTGAAAACTGGTTTCATTATTAATTGTCATTATTAATTGATATCAGTTTGATACCAATTATTTTTCTGCGTTTATTAGCGTTTACTCTAAAATTATAGTTTCACTATAGCGCTCTTGATTCAGATTAGGTTAGTTACAGAATCAAATACGGCCATCAATTATTGTTTCCGAGATAAATGTTCTTGTTAGGAGTGACATCAACGTATATTGGATACACGGTAATAGATTCGCACAAGAGGTCCGTTCTGATTTTCGACGCGCGTAGGGGTTTTTGTCACCGAGACGAGGCAATAAATTAGCGATAGGACAAAGGGTCGTATCATCGAGGGGAATATCGAGGGCAATCTGGATAAGCATCGATCTCTGATCCCGCGGCTGCTTTGAGGGTATGACCGACGTTTTGTGACGATGGATAATATCTACCCGTGATTATTGACTCGAGGCGATCCTCGTCGACGCGCCTGACACGATGCTCTCACGGCGGGTAATTGGCAATTAATAATCCGGCATAACCACCCTCTCTGGAAAATACCGGCAGCCTGTGCCCTCGTTAACCCTTTATCTAATCAACCGGTCAATGGGTGCTTTTGCTTTCGTATATCGACTCATTTGTCTTAACACTCGCCTTACTCAGCTTACGTTTATTAAGTTTTATTTCCGTATCGTCTGGATATTCACCAGTAAAAGTCCAAAAACGATATTTTTATTAATTGATTTAGCACTTGATGCGATATTTATATCCTTCAAAGAAGGGTGAAGAATACATCGAACGGAATTCGCTAAAGTATACTACGGTGACAAAGAGTTCTTGATTACTATCGGTGAAAAACGGCTCTTAACCCCGATCTGCTCCTGCATCAGCGCTGTCTTCTCTTTGTCGCACGGATAGACAGAGTAGCGAATATTTCTAGAGCGTGAACGTGTAAACGAGCGGTTATTCCACTTCCTCGCGAATACGTTGACGGGTCAAGGGCAATCGCAAAACGATGCATCCCTCTTTGCAGGATTTATTTTTATTCCTCAGGTAGATGGAGAGACACATATAGGTGATATATTTCAGAACTGACGGAAAGCAAATGTATATGGTGCTTCATGAAAATTGAATTACTTTCTTCAATCAAAAATGTTGAGAGAGAAAGAGAGAGAGAGAGAGAGAGAGAGAGAGAGAGAGAGAGAGAGAAAATAATCACATTTCTTCCAACTGTAATATTTAACATTTAAACAATTCTTAGTCTAAAATTTTAAAATATAAAAATATAAAAAATATATTAAACTTATTAAAATTTTGCTAAAAAACAAATTGAATGACAAATGTTTCGTCATTTATTTACGTCCCTAAAGTCCAACTTCAAGAAAACTGAACGCACATCTGATTTGAACAATTTAAATTTAGTAAATGAGTAATTATAGTCCGTGGAGATAGTCACGTAGCAGGAGAGATTGGATGATTAGCGATCGATCTAAATTTACTCGCGCAAGCCTCCGTTCGATTAACTACTATTGCGATAGCTTATCGGGGTCAGTTATAAAGCCTTTTTTGCTACATGGTCGCCCTCACGTTCCTTTTATAAGAACCGATCATAATGCTGCGAATTTGCAGCAAAAAGCGTCGCTGAGTGATCGCGCTCGCCGAGTATCTGATCGTCGAAGCAGAGTTGAAAAGTACACCTCTCTATGAAATTAACATCCCATTTTCAAAGTTTTCATATAAATGGTAGAGCCCTGGTCACTTTTCGAAAGAGTTACGTTTCGGAAAAAAGCTCTAGCGGTTAAATCTAAAAAATAAAAGTCCGTTGAGAGACATAGGCCAAATTTACGTTTTTCGTTGTACAAAAATTCATTTTCGTTTCCATCAGGATAGAATTCTTGTGAGGCAATTTCCAGGAAATATCAAAATTCAGTAAAACATTTTTTTTAAATTAATTCATTGAAGCTTAAAAAAAATGTCTAACCATAAATTGAAAAATAATCGTTCCCTTTTTTATTTTTTTCCATTGTTTCAAGATATTAATTGCTAAAATCTTTTTTGACACGTATCGGAAACGCTCTGAAATTCTCTTTGGGTATAAAAAGCCCCAGAACTCTATCAATTCATGTCAAAAATTAAAAAAAAATGCGATACTAACTTCACAGCCACGAAAAGTGCTAAAGTTGCATAATTCATGAGTCAACTTCGTCGAATTGCTCGTCTTGAAATATTTGCATGATAATTTTTTTGCAAAAAAGAAGCGCGAGAAGGAAGTTTTCAAGAGATGTTATGCCAAGCGCGTACACTTTTGTGATAGCAACTCGGAACGGTATAAATATTTTACTGCAAAAGGTCCTTAAACATAGACTCATTGCTCTACATTCAGTATGCTCTACATTCAGTATTTCTTTTCAAATATAAAAGTATATATAACATAACACAATATCGTTTTTCATCACTTCTGTTGTGAACAAACGATATATTTACAAGGGCATACTAATATCATTTTTACACTACTATTTATTATAAAAAATTATCAAATTTATAAAAGCACATGTGATCTAAAGGATAGCAACTCGGAATAATAAAAATTTTTACTGTAAAAAATTCTCAAGGATAGATTCATTGCTCTATGTTCAGAAAGAAGTAACATAACATAATACCGTGGTTAATCGCTTCTCTTGTAAACAAACGATGTACATATTATAATATATATTAAGCTAAGATTAAATTTATAAACGTAATCTAAAGATACCTCACTGTTTAAAAATATGAAAAATTGTCTAATCTTGGATTCTTTCGTAGTTACAGCTAACAGAAGAAACGAGATTTTAGTCACAGTCTTTAGTCACAATTTCACAATTCCGTTTCACGGGAAACCGAAATGGAAACGTGCGCAAACATCATAAGTCGACAAACATTTCGCATTCAAAGAGGAAACCCGTGGTACGTTCGTTTTTGATTCGCACGTCGCAGCCACCGCCTCAATGATGATCCGGGCGTCTCTTTTAAAACGCGGTCACCTCGATTATTCAATGGGTAATCAAATTAACACGATTAACTGGAGCACAGAGACGAGCCGGCGTTCGTTGGTCCGTGCCCTCTCGCGTGAATACGCCTCCGGCGGGTCAAGGACGCTCGGCGGAACCGAGAGTCGAGAGAAAAAAGCAAAAGAGAGAGAAAGAGAGAGAGGGAGGAAGG
>QKQZ01055175.1:0-16902 GCA_003595255.1 Solenopsis fugax | reverse complement strand
ATAAGTTAATTTTATGTAATATTTATAACTTTTTTCATAGGATTCAAATATCTGCCAAAATTATTGCTAGCATTGCTGTAATATTAAATTTTGACTAGTTTATTTATCAACATACTTGATAACAATCAGACTCCTGCTGTTGCGGCGACTGCCGGCTGGTGGTAGTCGGTAAGCTGGATTGTTGTCCTAAAACCGGCTGACCGCCAAGCGGTATAGCTGGCGCACGTATATGAACCATATTGTTGATATTGCTAGTGACGTTGCTGGTCTTGTCCATCTCCTCGAGCTCAGATGGATCAAATTTTCGTTTCTTTGGAAGCTTTTTAGCGCTGATAGTAGGATCCGACGGGTCTCGTTGCGGCGGAGCAGGAGGCGGGGGTGGTTGTTCCGGAATAGGTTTCTCCTCAATCGAAGTACCACCACCCCCGCCTGCCCCATATTGCCCGCCACCGAGGCCATCCCGCTTCTCGTGCATCTCAGGGTGAGCAGTCAGCATTTTAGCCACCTCACGCTGCTCTGAAGATTTACGTTAACTATCGTTAATATTCATTCATCGTCAAGAAATAAATCTTCGGTTAAATAAAATACTTTTTTTTTCACGGAAGAGTAACATCGAATAATATCACAACAAATGTGAATTTAAATGTTTTGATAGTATTAAACATTTTAGAAATTTAAAATGTTTATTTAAATAATATTTCTTTAAAAAATAATATGTATTATATAAGCGAAATAGATATAAAAAATAAAATAAAATAATACGGTGATATTTTTCGAACTGTTTCTTTCTGTGAACATTTCTTATAGACCAAATGTGTGCCATATACTTGTATTGGTGGTAATATATGATACACGGTAATCGCAAAAGTTGAAGTTAGCCGAAGTTATCGATTACCCGAACACGAATCGAACTCGACAAGAATAATCAGATTTGACCTCGACTTGAATTTCGCAAATGCTCGCGTACTTAAATTGGAAACCTATTTCCACATCCTGTGTTTTAATTATCGGACTACACACATTTATCCTCGTTTCATTTAGTCCTACAATTATGCACACGGATTTATGAGATTCATTGAAAATTTCAAGTTGTTGATTCTTAGGACTATATCAATTAAGTCTAACACTACAGAAAAGGTATATATTTTATACATACACACATATATATATATACACACACACACACACACACATACACGCTCAGAAAAAAACCTTACTTGAGAAAAGGTAGAAAAGTGTATACAGGGTGTCCCGAAATTTGCGAATCAAAATACTACAACAAAAGTTCTTAAAAAATTAATTTAAAAAAATAGTTATTTGTAAATTTTTATTGCAGAAAGTTTTTGAGGAGTAAAGGTTTAAAGCTGGTCAATCAGACATTACGTTTGACGATCGCCTGCCATGCGGCCACTACACTGATATACTATCGCGCGAGTAGTAGTTTGATGACTCACAGACATGCGACTGCTAAACGTAGTTTGTGATTGGTCAGCTTTAAATCCTTATATTTCAAAAACTACTTCTCGAAATAAAAACTCAACAAATAACTATTTTACTCAATTTTTCAAGAATTTTCTCGCTGTATTATTTTAATTAGCAAATTTTGGAACACTTTGTGTATGTCGCAATTAAAAATGTTATATTTTGCAATTTAATTAATTTACTTGAATTTTAATTTTACATTTATAGGCTTGTATTCAGAACGTGCGCTTGTAACAATATTAATGCACTTTTTTGTGATTTTATACTTGTTTTAAGTCTAATGAACGATAAAAATAAAATGACGCAATAGTGCGTTAACTTCATAATATGTTAGCATATTGCTTTGATCGGGACGTTCTGGCTTGTATTCTGAATACAAGCCATATTCTACGATGTCTGACAGTTTTTTTGAAAAAAGAATTTATTAAGAAACATATATTTTTAACGAAATTATGTAAAAAATACCCGGCTGAGTTTGAATTAACAGTGTATAATCTATGTATACAAAAATATTTATAATTATATAGTACATATCTTCTTAAAATTAACTGATCTTTGTATAAAAAATAACTTCTACAAATCAACTGTCCCGCTTTCTCGCGGATAATTCGAATAACAGAAAATGATGGAAAAATCGGCTAAAGCCAATGTTTCCGGTGGTGTTACCAGACCGGATAGCATTCCGATGGTCGCACTCGTATCTATCGTTGAGACAGCACGCGCGTGCGTTACACGATAAACCCCTGATACGATACTCACAGTCCGTACAGTCGAGAGGAAGCTGCGTGCTGAAATGTGGCGAGCTGTAGCTGGGAGGGTGGTGACACCGGCTGGGTGCATACCTCAGTACCCGACTGTCGGGGACAGGATGCGTCGAGTCTGGGCTCTCTCGTCTTTGTCTCTCTCGCGACGGGGCTGTCGTACCCTCTCCCAACTCCAATTCTTCTTCCCAGCCCCAACTGCCAAGCATCCTCCTCCGAAAATTCTCTTTTTAGGCGGACACTCGTCGTCTCCTCTTTAATTGTTTCGCGTCTCCACTGAATACTCTGCAAAAAAAAAAGAAAGACACTATAGCCTCAAGCTCGACCTTCGACTCGGTAACAGCCGACCTGTCACTTTTCCTTCTACCCTTCTCAACCCCGAGATCCCATCGCAATTTCTTTTCGAAAAATTTTCGGTAACTACATGATGGTATGATTTTCGTTGAACCAGACTGTTTTAACTTCGATGAATTTAAAAGAATGATTATTCGAATAGATTTAACTATTCTTTTGATAATTTTTTAAATTTCAAAGTAACATGTCTGTGTATAATGAAATAATTTCAACAGAAAGATTAATGCAATATCGTGCACGCTGTAAAATTAGAAAAATAATTTTTCAGTGTTTTAAGCAGCTTCATTACAATTATTATTTTAATGTAAAACTACGTAACCGCTTATTTTATAGTTGTGTAAACTGATTAGACCAGGAATTCCCAAAATATGAATCATGACCCACCAGTGGGTCGTAAGCCGATTTTTTTCAGCTGTGGTAGAAATCAAAATCATAAAATTCCGAAAATAAACGTCAATTATTGAACATGAAAATAATTAAACATGAAAAAAATTAATATTATTAATAGAAACAGAAAAAGTGCATTCTTCAAATCTTCACACCTCATCTATTTTAATAGATTTATAAAATTATTTGATAAATCATCTATTTTAATAGATTTATAAAATTATTTGATAAAAAAATTAAAAAGTAGAAGAAATAAGACAGTATAATAAATGAATAATAAATTTCCTTTAACCCCGCTTTTTTGCAATCCCTAAAGCTAGATAGGTCGCAGATGTTTGTCATTTTAAAAACTAAGTCGCATTTCATATAAATTCGGGAAACCCAGGATTAGGCTGTGGAAGGCAAGAAGAAATTTAACCGCCAGCAGCAAACAAATCTACCAATCGCAGCTGATGATTTTCCCCAATCTTTTTCTGGGCGTATCTTTATGGGAACGCTCGATTGCGATTGGTCGATTCATTTACTATTCAAGTTTTTTTTGTACGTTTTTGGCCTTGAACAAGTTCGTGAACAGGTATAAGCATATTTACGTGGCCTTCGAAATTATTGGAAGAAGAGAAAAACATATGCGGAAGAAGAGACACGAATAAAACGTGGAAAAAGTTTAACAAAGTAATGGTATTTCTTTCAATACGCGAGTATTCTTGGAATAAAAGAGAAAAGAATAGTCGCAGTGATAGTTGTCTCTATTCTATTGTGATACAGCAGTGACTGCACTAAAATGTTAAATCAAGTGGTCGACATAAATCGAGTGCGAACGGATTATTTGACATGGAGCCGTTACGAATCGCGACTAATTGTAAAACAAGAAAATACGCAATGATAAAGATAAATGAAGAAGCGTAGAAAGATCTGAGACGAAGTGAGGCAAGGCCGACCCCGCGTCACGATCGTCAATCGGAAATCACGCGTAACTGCAGTTACGCGTGTCCCTTTTTGATTACTACGTCACAACGTGCGATTGCTCTGCTCGACGGCTAGATAGAAATATTACTCGAGTACTCGTAAAATTCGAGGCATCTTTAACTTTGTTATTACTTTCGACGAATTCGATAATTCGAAAGTTTGATCACACAAAAACTTTCAAAAACGTCAAATATCGACAAATGCAAATTCGGATACATGGGACATTGAAGAATTCTAGCGAGATAATCAATTAAAAAAATTCTCTTCGTCAATAATCAGTGACTTTTATTTATTTTTCTATGAATGATAATTATGAAAAAAAAAATATATTTATATATTAGAGTAGAAAGATATATATATTAAGGAAATTTATGAATTGTGAAAGAATATTCTATCCCGTAATGATTTATACTTTTCAACAATTATTTGCGACTCTCAGAAAATTTAAAAAGGAGCAGAACAATTTTAATATAATCGATGTATATCATACTGATCGGAGGTAGTTATTAGTTTCGATTAGCCTTTATACTAGAAATATAAAAAATCTATTATTAGTCGAAAAAGCAGCTTCTCAATTCTTAATATCGTATGTTAACTGAGCACACACACACACACACACACACACACACACACTCTCTCTCTCTCTTCATCTCTTTTTCACGTTAACCCCGATAGTGTGGAAGAGAGAATGCATCAAGCTTGTTACTCCCTCCCTTGAGTCTGACTCACGACTTGTTCGACTCACCCGCCTATACCCAGGAGAGAGAATCTGCCATTGTGCATCGTGTTTGTTCGTTCGTTCGTTTCTGCTATCCCTTTCCCGCGTCTCTCGAGCCCTAGCCACGCACCCTTTCTTCGCGTTTCCTCGCGAGTGCAGACGCTTGCAAGTATGCAAGGATGACTACTTAGAATGTCGAATTTCAAGAAATTTAATGGGAAATTACCGTTTAAGATACTAACGCGCGTCTTCTAATCTGTGAGTGATAGAATATGGATGAGAAAAAACAACTGTCGACAAGCTTCTCAATAGTATTGCAACACCACTTACTACAACCACCGTTAATTTTATAGCTTCCGTTGTATCATACACGATAATTACCATTAATTATATATATTTTACAGTTTACAAGTCAGGTTTTATAATGAGAATCATTATTTAAAATTCTGAATTTTCAATAGTATTTATCATGAATTTTATTTCATATTATACACGATCGTGACATTAATTTAATATTTCACACCTCATAACGGAGTTATTATTAATGTATATATTTCATGTAGTTTCATGTCATTAACCTAATCACGTAATATCGCTATTAATTTTGCTCATAATATAGTCAGCCTAAATTTTACATACGTTACCGAGAAACGCAATAAAATAATTAACGCAACGTGTGACATAACGTGCTCAGTGTTCATATCTACCAAAATATTATAATTACAGAAGTAGATCGAAGCAATCTTTATCTAATCATTCGTAATAAACTGATGAAACTTTTCTGCTAATAACAGCAAGTAGCTTCTTTACAAGTTCGTTATCGTTAATTTTGCAAAAGCATTACAAGAGATATTTAGGATCCCGTATTATGTCAGCAGAGTTCTATAATATTCCTGGAAAAAATTACAATATTTGAAAAAAAACCCCTTTTATGCAGAGTAGGCATTAAAAAATGGAGAAGCTTTAGTCACAGTTCAAGAAAATATCTCGTTGCTCGAAAATAATTTTATCGCACCGCTTTTACTAAAATATTTGATTATATATTTATTAAAAATATAATCCTGGGAAGATTATTATGATGCCAGTCGTCATACAAATTATTATTTAATAAAAATGTGCATTATCCCTTAAGCTGTTCTGTCGCAGGAATTTTTTTTTCAAAAAGATACTAAATGAACACCGAAGGACATTAGAGTGGCATCAGTTAGTAAAGTATAGAAAAAGATGGTAGAAAAAGAAATGCTCAACGACATCGTACCACCTACAGTTCTATTGTTCATTGTGAATGAGAACTTCAAAGAAACTTTCTTTTAATGAAAATTCTTCGTAACTTGTAACCTATGCTTTGTTTTTTTCATCCACCTACTTACCGAAATGGAATGTACTTCTTGTCAAGAAACCACCCCGTAATAACGGAATAAATCCGATTATTAGGAGCCCCGACGATACGGTGCTTTGCCAGAAGCGTAAATCAGACACCTGCCGGCGCTGGTGTTTGACGCGGTATTTCTACAATGCTACTATAGACCGCCAGGTAGAAGGGCGGATTTTGTGACCGTAACAATTCTCGTCTTCGAGTACTGTCATTGTGTCGTTTCGAGAGATCTTATACCTGCATCTCGAGAAGAAAAAATGCTAAATTCCTGATACCTTTAGTAATTTTTGTATTGGCGACACAAGAGGCTATCCAATCGCATTAAAATTGAATTGAGTCAATTTTCCTTAGTAAATTCGTTCGACTGAATATATTGTTTCTTTTTTCATAATTTCTTATAATATTCTATATAAAATATTTTATAAAAACTGTCCATATAAATTATTTAGAAAAACTGTCTAATCCTCATAAATTAACTTTTGAAATAACTTGATAAAATTGATATTTCCATAGAAAGTTTCGCTCATAATTGAATGAAATATCGCTACCCATTTGTATCTCTGAAATACAATGTTCTAAAGATTGCTTCTACATATAACTTCTATTATATATATGAAGTTAGAGATATTAAGAAATTGATGGAATTTAATATATTATACCATTATATAATCGTTATATAACCATGTATCTAATACTTCTTTATCTATAAACAAGTATCAATTTCGACAGAGTATGGTTCTAATATTTTTTGATAAACAATATTCGTAACTCATTTTTCTCATCGTCGTTTTTCTCATCGTTGATTTTACATACTGATCTGTGTCCCTTTTACATAAAATAATTTCGTGTCTCATGAAAATTTATTATTTACTACAAATTAATATTTCTAATTTTCACATATTTTACTGTAATAATAAATAGATATTTTTTTTATACTGTATAGTAAAAGTTAGATGGAATCTAATATTTTACACATATGTGTAAGAAGTTATGTATTTATTATTTTCAAAAAAACAAAATAGTAAATGTGTAAGTCATACGTTAATTCCTACGGCGCCCTGTAGGCAGAAATTATAAAAAAATCCACGATGGCTGAATATTAATCCTTTCGAAACCTCATGAAATAATAAAATAATGGAAAAAACATAAAGACCATTAGCTTGTTAAGAAAAAGTCGACCTTAGGAGATTCTCAGTAATTATATGATACATTACAGCTCTAAACAAAACAGGAAAACGACATGTATACCAGAATGTCTTGTGTAAAACGTATAAGAAGCTGTTTTTCCGGAAATTATACATAACGAAAAGATTCGTTTTGTATTTTATGTTTTCGAGACCTTTTATGTGACATGAATACTATTTGACATGAATACCCTACACTGCCCTACAGGATCCGGCAGGAGAAAGCAGAAGGACGCTCTTTTTTATTTTTTTTAAATAGTACATAAATTTTCGTATTTTAGACAGTTTTATCATTTTAAATTAATTTTTATTACATATAATATATAAGTTTAATAATTATATAATACATAAGTTTAAAAAATTATATAAGCTTAATCATTTTTAAGTTTAATAATTTTTTTTAAATTTATTAATTTTTTACAAGTTTTGAGAAACTTGTACATACACATACGTGTATATGTGTATGTGTGATTAATATACACGTATATGTACGTACACACAACTGCAAGAGTTTCTTAAAAAACTTTCTTAATTTAATACGTTAAGCGGTCGAATGTAAATATAATGATTACTTTTCCCTATAATCAAGTTAATTACAACATCGTGAACAAAATGAATCATCTCAATTAAAATACGCTCATTTTAAATGACCGTACATGTTTCATCTTGCAGCATCATATACTTATTTTCATGGCAGACGCATTTAATATCATTGGCGATTTTGTACCAGGAAAAAGATCTCGTATTAAGCTGTGAAAATTACGTGTAAATGTAAATCGATCGCTATATAATTTTTAGACTTTTAATCCGCGTGTCATCTTACAAACAAATTTTATACGTCTATCTATATCGCATTTCATTCGTTCGCCTATCTACATACGCGAGAGCGATACGAAATCGGACAATACGTTCAGTGATAAATGCGCGATGAGGACGCAAAACGCCGCGGCGCACGTACGATTCCGTGAATCAAGCCGCAACTTTGCGGGCGACGCGCGCCGTATGCATAATACGCTGGTGTACTGCCGCGAGAGACCGGCGCGTGAGTTTTCGTATACGACCGCCGTTGCCGCCATGCGCGAACAACGCTTGCGTCTACATAAACACGACGACGGTGCGACTTCCGGCGTGTACCATAGATAATGGTATCGCCGGAATGCACGTCTCGTTAAAAAAATTACAGACACCGTTCCCCGTGACACGCACAACGCCGCCTCGCATTCAATTACTGGCAAGATTTCTCGTCGCTTTATCTGCTCGCGCAATACAGACCAAGAGGAACGCGCAGCGACCATACAAATCCCGACGTCCAACATGGTTTTATGTTTCGCGTTCCCCCTTGGCGGAAATTTACGGAAGTTCACGGTCAAATGCCATTTTCCGGCAATTTTCCATTTCGAAAACAATTTAATTTCCGATAAATTACGAAGACGCGAGGAGAAAGAGTACATTTTTTAATTAATATAAACTACCGGCAAAAATTTACTGCAAATTTTGGAAAAGCGAGAGATCCATTAAAATGATAAAATACGTTGAAAATCGCAGATCGCAAAGTCTAGCAGCAATGTATTACAATTTACGTAAAATGATTACTCTCTGTAAGAAGTGTGAAAGATTTGATTATTTCATGATACGTAAGTGTCGGGAGATAGTAAAGGATTGAGTACACAAAAATACAAGTGCTTAGCTCTTGTATTCTTTCTCCAATTTGATTGTCCCACTCATGAGTGGCCATAAATCCCACCACTTTTGATCTACGGCAAAAATACAAGGATTTCTCAAAGTTTTTTTCCCACAAATATAAGAAAATAAATTTCACATTTCTAATTTTTTTTTATAGCAGTAAACAGTATAAAGTTTTTATTGATATAATTCATTTTCTTTAAACATAATAAATAATATTTGATAAATTAAGTTTTTGATCGCGGTGCGACGTATATACCGGTGTTATTCTACATATTAAAAGTAAAACAAGATACGAGGAGACCGGAGATGAAACGTCCGCGATCTTATCTTAAATCGCGACTCTTAAGTTTCTTAAAGAGTCAAGTTACGTATCACCACACTCTTTCTCTCTGTGGCACGTATCTCTTCCTTCGTATACATTTTATACTTTCCCCGCAGAATAAGGGCACTTTGATGGGATGTCACGACAGGGAAAGTGACGTGTTAGGCGCATTAAGTGACATTTATAGCGATTTGAGCGAGGCATCGATGAATTTCCAGACTCATTACGGCGTGACATTGCCCTTTAACGTTCCATCGTCATATATACACACGATTCACACATTGTATCCTCGCGTGTATGCACGTGTGCACGTACGTGCGCGCGTGCATTCGTGTTGTACGACGTCACGTAAATCTTCACGTGCCGAGACAAAGAAGAAATATATATATATATATATATGCATATGTATATGTATATATGTGTGTATGTGTGTGTGTGTGTGTGTGTGTGTGTGTGTGTGTGTGTGTGTGTGTGTGTGTGTGTGTGTGTGTGTGTGTGTGTGTGTGTGTGTGTGTGTGTGTGTGTGTGTGTGTGTGTGTGTGTGTGTGTGTGTGTGTGTGTGTGTGTGTGTGTGTGTGTGTGTGTGTGTGTGTGTGTGTGTGTGTGTGTGTGTGTGTGTGTGTGTGTGTGTGTGTGTGTGTGTGTGTGTGTGTGTGTGTGTGTGTGTGTGTGTGTGTGTGTGTGTGTGTGTGTGTGTGTGTGTGTGTGTGTGTGTGTGTGTGTGTGTGTGTGTGTGTGTGTGTGTGTGTGTGTGTGTGTGTGTGTGTGTGTGTGTGTGTGTGTGTGTGTGTGTGTGTGTGTGTGTGTGTGTGTGTGTGTGTGTGTGTGTGTGTGTGTGTGTGTGTGTGTGTGTGTGTGTGTGTGTGTGTATATATACTTTTTTATTATATGGCAAATATTCAGTCGTTTCTAAATAATTTTTTACGCACAATGCATGTATTATGGAAGTTTTTAAGTCTGTGATAGTATAAAGGAATATCTATAATTAGTAGTAAGACGCAAACAAAAAAGAAAGCAATGTTTTAGATAAGGTGATACTATGTATATGGCTGAAATCTTTCCCTCATAAATCATTCAATAAATTTCTTGCAAATGGAATCGATGTCAACTCTATAGCACTAGAAGTTTATGACATCTGCTGCGGGTTTTAATCGAGTCATTATATATAAAAAAAGAAAAGAGACGCGCACAACGGTGATAGGAAACTAGTTCCAATACCTTGAAACACGCTGGAATCGAGCGCGACGCTGAACTTCGATGACTACGACGACGACGACGACGACGACGATTCGATACTTATAAATCGCACGTGCGCGCCATTCATTGCCGATCTCGGCAGCGTTGGGTGGCTGAAAACGAAAGCGACCGTCTCCCAGTGATAATAGTCATTACTCGGAAGAGGAGAGTGCACTCGAGCCGCGGTTGCATGCGAGGTGGCCGCAAATTATTCACGCTTATACGCACGTATGTACACACGCACACGCGCGCTTACGTCTACGTAACGTAAAAGCGGAGGCTCTTGAGGGCCGCTTCGCAGCACACAAATCGCAATCGAGTTACACGCGAGTCTCTTCCATAAACAGATTGACCGACGCCCAGCAGTAGCACACGCTCACACCGTTATGACGTCATATTCCATAGCAAAACCAAAGGGAGAGAGAGAGAGAAAAAACGTGAAACATCGACCGAACGTTACACGTTGGTGTGTCGCGTGTTACGACTATGATATGTGTTTCTCCGTGTAGCATACCGGGTGTCTGTTAAAACATATTTCTCAAATATCAAATTACGACTGGAATCGCAAATTATAAATCAGAAATATTTTTAACACCGAGTACTTTTCCTGCCTCTTCTCGGAAACATCGTAGGACGTATGATAAAGATGAGAGTTTCAAGTTCGATGGACATTAACTTTCCGTGGTCCAATATTTTTTCACTGCTTTTCTAGTCCAACCGGGTCACTAGTGCCTGATAGTCTTTTTGAAAGGGTTTTCGAGGGTCTAAAAAGTCTGAAAAAAATTCTGGTACACTCTTTTAACATTCCAAAATGTGATTTTATTGCTTGACCTGAGAGGTCTTTCACTTTTTTTTTGTACGTGTTCAAATTTGAAGCAGAATAATTCAAAATTGAAAATTTGCCTGAGTCTTCGAATCCCTAGTTGGGCCACGGAGGGTCAAGATGAGCGTAATTCCCTCCCCCACCTCCTCACAGCACAAGAAAATTTATCTCCTTTTATTCGCGGTTATCTAGCTAGACAAATCTGTTAAAATAGAGCGAATTAACGAAGAAGCGAGGGAACTTTTAGACGCGTTGCAAGATCGTTCTCGAAGACGAATAATAGCGCTGCCCTAATCTTCGCGAGGTTTATCGTGCTGCACGGGGAAGTAGGCGTGCGCACACACCTGCAACACACGCACGCACGAGCGATAGAACATATAAAAGATCGCGTGTAACAGATTTCAAAACAGCAAAATATATTGGATGCATGTTTAGCGCCCAGGATAATAACGTGCTATGAAGAAATAAAGTTCACATGTAACTTGCGTAACTGCGGATGCATCCAACAATAACGCTCGCGTTGTTCGGAGCGCAACTCTAAGTCGCGAAAAAGTAAAAAAAAAAAAAAAAACAGTTTTTCTGATTCTCTAAAAAATATGCAAAAAATATTGTTAAACGTGTTTCAAAAATATGTAGTAATGATACGCCTCGATGTCGAAGATGCTTCATGTTGTGCTAATCTCGATTACAATCTTTCTTAGAAAAAAATAGTAACAACAACTAAAAAGTTGAAAAGAAATCTTACGCAACTATGTATTATAAAGTTATGGTAAAAAAAATTAATACATATACTAATTAAAAAAACATAACAATGTTAAGCATAATTGTAATGAATATGATTAGATAGTGATATAAAATAGAATTAACGAAAAATTATTGTGTCACACAAAGTGTGTCATAGTCTGTCTTTCGAGCAGATCCTTCTGGATATGCAAGCCGAACTATTTATGATCCTGTAATGCGGCAACGTTTATCGGCTTCATGACGTTACTGTGCCAGTGTTTCTAGTCGTTGCGTAATTTTACGTTTTATTACGAAAATAAATTGGAATAATTAACGCTCGCAACTTATGTATCGAACTTATTCCGCTGTAAGTGTAAGTCCGCGAACTAATCCTCGCGGGTTTGCGTCGACACCACCGCTTAAGCCGTGTGACCACGTGTGCCGCAACACGTACGCAATACGCACGTAACTCCGCATCGTACGCAACGTCGCGATGCAACATATCACGACCAATGAGCGAACGCGTGCAGCGTGCACATGAGTGCAGCGTGCGCACGTGTACGCCGATCGTAGAAAGAAAAGAAGAAGAAGAAGCGGGAGAAGAGAGAATCATGTGCGCGGAGTCAATATTACGATGTCGCCGGAAGTCGCGAAGTTAGATCATGAAAGCTGCTCGAGAAAATAACGGAATACTACACGCGAAATCGCTCTTCTTTTCCAAGGTAAAAAAATAAAAGAGAAATAAAAAATCTCACATAAATACTCATTCTAGTCATAAGAGGATCATTTTTATGCGTCTACTCGTTTCAGCTGCATTTACGAGGGCTTTCTCATCACGATTAAAATGAAATGTATTAAAATGAGTATTTATTCATCCAGAAAATGTGTCTCTTTCAGACAATGATTATCTGTTTTAAAATTTTATAGTAATTGTATTTATCTATTTTCTAATCGATGAATGGCTCTCAAGTTAAAAGGACTTTAAGAAATATGAAAGGATATCCCTGTAGGGGCTTATCTTATAAACGATACTGTACTTATACAGATTCAAGGCAAAAAAAGGAGGATAGAACAAAGTGCAATCACAGATTTCTGTAAATCACACTATACCGCTAATTTCTACTGAATTCGTGTGATAAGATGTGATAGCTATCTTTAGCCGTAGGATAAAATACCTTTATTAGATAAAATTCCTTATATATATTTTACACGTTTGATTATATTTAATACATCATGTAAAATATATGTTCTAATTGCATACACTGAGAAAAAAGTTGTTAACTTGACTAAAATTTTTAACTTGATTAAATTTCTTCATTCAAGTATTTTATGTACTTGAATTAAATACATAAATATTTTAACTAAAAAAATTTAATCAAGTACGATGAAAAAATGCAACGTTTTGTTATATTTATCAAAAACGCTTGTGATATTTAAGCAGTCTTTTTTACGCTTTTTTAAAGTCTTTTTTACATTATTATTGATAGGTTGTGCAATTATGTAAGACTACTATACTTCATTATCTTAATCCAGCATTATTTATATAAGTACCGTGCATGTATATATAATTAATAACGCGATATTTTCTTACACAATACACGTCGCGACAATCTTACTGGCGTAAGAAAATTCTCATGGACGATTCGAGAGATTCCGAAGAAGATCAAGTCCGAGACGAGCATATCAGCGATGGAAAAGAAAGGCTAACATTGCAAATTAGCTGTGTAAGTGTAAGCGTGTCGTCGTCAACGTGCGCCGAAATCTCGGGCGCAGATCTCGGATCTTCCCGATTACTATTAATCTCGCCACTCGTACAAACACGCTGATAATTATATTCGACAGTGTTAATCGAACATAATCAATCGGAGAGATACGTATTCAGAATCTACTTTCCGGAAGGAGTAACGTGTGCTCGTTATATACGTTTACCAGTTACTGATAATGGTGCGCAGCGCGAATCAATAACGATTATCATGTACAATAACCTTTGTAAACTATCGATTTCCGCATAGAAACAGCAGAAAGAGAGGAGGGAAAGCAGAAGGGAGGCGAGGAAAGAGGGAAAATTTTGGTATGAAAATGAAACTGACGATGACGTATCAGAGAGTTTATAAACGGAAACTACTGAGAAATTGTGGCTGTACTTTTCACAGTTCTGCAATTGTTTACAGGTTAAACAAATAGTTCTGGCTATTAAAAAGAAATTATCTCAGAACAAACCTGAGACTCTACGGTAATTTCCTTAGTCATTGAAATAATTCCAAAAAGAGGTCTTTTAAAGGAAAGGAAACACTGATCAAATAGAAACGAACAAACGTTGTTATAAATTTATCGAGATAATAAAGAAAAACCCTCGTAAAGCGATTCTCGGGCAGTTTCGTGACGATTGGCAGCAAGAGCGCTAATGATAATGAATGATAATGATGAAATAGCTTTTATACAATTTATGACGTTTCAATGAGGCGCATCTCCAAGACTTTCCTGCCCGAGCGTGTGTAATGTGTGCCGTGAAGATACGTCCGTGCACGGAGCAGAGACACAAGTATTCTAGACCGCGGGCGGACTCACGCGTGATAACGCAATGAAATAATAAGCGCGGACTCGCGTCTCGAAGCGTCGTTCAAAGAGAACGAAAAAGAAACCCGTCTTATCGTGACCCGTGCGGCTACGACGAAGATCGCTCATTTTTCGGCGGATCGTCAGGATCGCCGGTCGCCTTCGTTTCGAGGCGCGACGTTATCTCATAAATTTGCAAATGTATAAAGGATCTATAAAAGGAATTGAAATTAATTTCGCATTACTCCGAAATGTATTATTACACGTTACGAGAGACACAGATTGTTCCATCGATCGAAACGCGCGACTGTCCGGAGAAGAGCGGAGTAATTCGTTGAAATTGACACAAAACGCGAAACAATTTTATACAGTTCGTATTTTTAACATTTTATTATTTTAGCTTTCGGTAACGTAAATTGACGTTATTAAACTCGGGGTAGAGGATTTATTGATTACCTCTCATGCGTCATTGCAAAATTTATACGGGCAAATACGGGGGTATGTCAATTTCCCCGCTAATGAAAATTGAATTTAACGAACGATTCCGAGTAACTTTCCATTTAGAGCCAGAAATAAGAATCCGAATCCGAGGTTACGCTACTGGGCGAGAGGTTACGCATCTTACAAGACAACATCCTATATGCAATTAAATCCATGTGGAATCATTCTGCGCTGCGAGATTATGCTATCGGAAAGCGGCACACGTTTCTCACGCGATACCATGTGTTCCAATATTGGCACTCTTCGCGATCGTGTCACACAGTCCCAGATCGTAGATCGCGATCGACTCGCTTCTTGGATTACACAACGGTCGGCTTACTGTTTAACAATCGGAGCAGATAACGCAGTTCGCTCATAAATCTGTATCGGTACGCGTAACAACCGATAAACGTCTTCCACGCGCGCATAACGACCGCCGTCTTCGCCGATCATTTCTACGAAATCGTCGCACATCTTCTCGAATTTAATAATCTGTGGATGTCAAATCTGCGACACTTTCTCTCTTTATACGTATATATACGCATGGTTGGTACGTATATTTTATATATATCGTGGCAAAATATATTTCGTAGCAAAACCTACGATAAACGAGAATTGAAAATAGGCTGTGAATATTTATGCTCCGGTATGAGTTAATTTACACATTTCTTTGAAGAACTTCGAGCAGCCAATTTTAGCCAGTTGAGCTTGCTTGCTTGTTTTAAAGACCATTATTCATACGAAGAACGTCTCACCGCGTTTTTGTTAATTTTCCATTTCATCCATTCAAAACTGTAGCTTTTCGCATGAAAACTGACAGCTGAGTACGTGCTTGAGCAATAAATACACTGCAAATCCAAATGTGTAATAAGTACACACTTACGTGTGCAAAATTACACATTTATATGCATAATTCAGTGTTTTCCGTGTAAAAATAATACTATACCGCATAAAAAAGTAATTTTACACATTTAAACGTATAGTTTAACACGTTTTGCCGTGTGTAATATAATACATACGTATTGAACGTGGATACGTGTACGTCTAAATAATTTAAATGTGTAAAAGTACACGCATAAAATAATTTTACACATTTACATCTTTTTATACACGAGTTACACTCCAAATCCAAGTGTGTAATTTTTAAGTGTAAAACGTGTAGTCACTTTTTACACATCTCTATGCGGGTAATTTTTATACTTCTTACACGTTTAAACGTGTAATTTAACATGTCTAAGCGTGTAAAATTACACGTCTAAACGTATAAAAAATACAAAAATTAACGCATAAAAATGTGTAAAAAGTGACTATATATAGTTAACTATAGTTAACTTAAGTGTCACTTAAGTGTGTAAACATTACATTTGGATTTAGAGTGTAGCCGCCTTGGTCAAAATATTAAAATAACTGTATTCGATAAACCCTGATCAAGCGGATCAATGAACCCGACTATGAATATTCGGGGATCGCGCCATTCGCCGGAGAGGAAGACGAGGAAGAACGGAAGAGAGACGAGCCGGAGTGGATATGCATGCGCGCGCGCGCGTGCGGCATCATAATCTTATCGTCGATCGCGAGTGATTCAACTTTGAACTTTCCATCGGCCGTCGGACGAAAATATACCCGCGGATTATTCGGCCATCGAGGTGGCACGGTTCGATTCGGAGGTAACGCGAATAACAACGGTGTCTGCGATATTTTCGCAAACCCCGAAGGAACATTTTTCCGATTTCCTTTCGATTGAGATCATCGTCGAGGAAACGGCAAACAAAGACGATTAATCATCGGTTTCATCAACATCGCTCGAAACCTATAGTCGCGATTAGATGTTCGATGGAGATAACACTCG
>QKQZ01055174.1:0-11959 GCA_003595255.1 Solenopsis fugax | reverse complement strand
TATTTCCATTTTTACGAATTACCCCACCTAACGAATAGCCCTGGTCTCCCCTATATATAATTCATATATCTGCGAAAACGTCAAACAATCAGATTCTTATCAATAAAAAAGATATTTATTCCGAATTAATTGCGAATAAGATAAAGAAATTATAACGGTGTAGATTACTGTAAATATATATTTATAAAATAATTATTTTGTAATTATTATTAATTGTATGCAATATAATTATATATTACAGATATGTATCTCTTTCTCTTTATTTCATTAATTTAAAAATAAAGGAACATACACCACTATTAAAATAAGCAATTTTTATGTATCTATGTAACGATAAAATCGTTAACAATTTATTGATACCAATTCTCTTGATGTTTGCGAAAAATTAAAATAATCTTTCTGCAAAGCTCAATTGTTATATCAGCGCTTTTTGTAGTACATAGTAACCAATTATAGCCGTTAAAGCAAGAAAAATATAATTGACGATAAAATTGAAAGTTGAAGAGTTTTTCATTTTAGGTTGGAATTCAGAATATTTTAACTTAAACTAACTGTAAGTCACAGGTAACAAACTGACGTTATTTGTCGTCAGTCTTCCTGCTACCTGAAATCTCTTAATGAAATACTCATTGTCAATGGGGACAACAATTAGGACAACCTTATTTGACAAAAGATCATTATATAGTTAAACCAAGACATCCTAAACAAACGATACATCGTTTCTTTTTCTTTCCTTGAAATGTATCCAATTGTGTATTTAATTTTGTTTGCTAACAACACCAACAACCCAAAACAATATTATTTTTATTTACGTTTGGCGGAATCCTCATGACCATAATCGCAAGAATTAATGGCTAAGTGAGAATACGTGACGCTTTTCAATGGGACATTCTACTTTGCGCCTACTATAGTATTATGTCTCCAATAAATGCAAAATTATATCTTTTATCGTCAATTTACGGTTATCTACATAAAAAGTTCTATGTTTCATACGTAGGGTAAATTTTATATCTTGCATGTATGCTCTTATACAAGTTGAAAATTATTAATTTAAATATCAACAAATATTCAATTGTTTATTAGCTTATTTTTTCGTGAAAACGTGAAGACGTGAAAAGAATAAATTTCTAGAAATATTAAGAAAGAAGCACGAATCAAATGTACAACTTATTAAGTTCAATCCTTGAAAATTATTAGTTGAGTGTCTTATGACTTAAAAACTACTATCGTCCTGATATTTTTGTTTTAAAAAAGTTACAATCAAATAAATCATAAGAATTTATAAATAAAAGAAAATTAGCGAGCTTCGTATATACCTTGGATTGTCCTACCAAATTTTGTCTCACTTCAGTTCATTCTATTTTATTTTGCGCTTACGATTGCAGATCAACTGATGTGTCGGCGAATCGCCGCTCCACACTGCGAGACTGTCAATTAGGAATCCGTCGAGCGTTCTCGATATCCGCTGAATCGTCATTTTCGCAGCTGTTTGCAAAACGTCAAAGCTGATAATCGCGCGCGATCTCAAAATCTACGATATCAAATTTACTTATGTATTTCTTTACACGAGTGCTATTTAATCGTAAACTATAACAAATTAATTGCATAGATAAATTAGTTAAATTTCTTAAAGATGTGTGTTAAATAAAAATTGAGGGAAAATTTTTTTTACGTGAATCATGCTTTGATCTATTAACGTAACAGTCAATCGAAAGAGCGTAGACTCAATAAGATGATGTTGTGCAAGTCTAATCGGGTAGCAATGATATTATTTAACAAACAAGCCGGATGGTGGACTTACGAGAGTACTATTACCGGTAATCCCCGCATCGTCTTTAGCATGGCCGCACGCGGTGCGAGCCTATTCTCCGGTAATTAAGAGATTAAATCATGTTGCCTGACACTGTCCCTGTCTCTCGTTTCTCCTCTCCCATTTCTTAGTTTTTACGACAACTACACATGCGTGCTTCTTATCCCGATCGCATTACAGAGCGAACACGAAACATCTTGCACGAGCAAACTCTTCGTGTTATTTCTACGTTTATAAAAAATATCTCGCGCTCCGCGACAAGTATATTTTTTCAATATATTATATAGGATATATTACTAGAAACGCGTATTAAATTATTTGACTTTATCGTTTCATAAATAGCCAAGATATAATTGTTGCGCAATAATTTTATTAAGTCGTAATCTTGTCTTAGCCTTAAATTCATTAGATATTATAGAAATAAATTATAAAATCAATGTTTAAGTAATATAAAATTTAACTGCACATGATTCTCTTATATTTCTACATAAATGAAACTTGTTTACTCTATATCCAAAGATTATCACATGCTAAAATTCTGTTTTTTCCATTTTATATATCATTATTCAATTCCGAGTTGCAAAGGTAACTTCGATATTGATGCTTTTCATGAGGATTTACGCCGCAAAAGTCAGGAAAAAAAATATAGGAGTGAGGGTAACTTACATGCAATCACTCTGTTACGTGTCTTTACGTCATATTAGTGTTGCGATGTAATTTCAGTTTTTTACTATTAATATTAACGAAACCATAATGAGTTGAATTGATTTGTCGACATAGTAAGTAGCACAATCATGTGCTATAATTTACGTAAAATAATCATTGTAAAGAATAAAAGGCTTAGCGATTATTTCATGATACACAAGTGTAGAAGGTATTTTATTGTCAGTAAAAGTAGATGAAGTACAGGAAAATAGAAGTAATAGTTGTTAACTCTTATGTCCTTTGTTATGTTCTTTGTTTTTTCAATTTGATGTCTTGTACATCTTATCTGTTTGGGATATATGGCATTTTCAGCGCACGGGATTAATGCCGCAGTACAAATGCTCCTCTGTGACTCGGAGGCAGCACTTAGACCTGCGCAAAGCACACAAAGTATACATATCTGCACTCTACTGCTATCTGCACGTATTAACTTCCCCTCAATATATTGCTTCAATTATTATTATTTCGTATATACCCTGGCAGAAAAAATTCTACAAAAGATGATAGAGTTGGAATACTTATGTTAATTTTAATTAAATACATATTTCTCTACGAAAAATAAATAAATATTATTATATAATTTCTAAAAAAAAATAATTTATACAAATTTCTATTTTTAATAGAATTTTATATTTATTTGTATTGGAAATTTTCTCCGCCAAGATAAGCTACTTAAAAATGTGACAAATGTAGAATGTAGTTTGATGTAATTTCACCGAGAAATTCGTAGAAATCGCAGAAACGCATTAAAAATACAAAAATTTACGAAAATTTAAAAGAATGTTCCAATTCTAGCATTTTTATGTAGATTCTTATAACATTTCTTAAATTTGTATCCACTTAAAAAAATGTTTTACTGATGTAGATAAATTTCTAGATGTCACAACAAAAATTCATTTTTTATAGCTGTTAAAATATCATTTGTCACATACAGAATTTATAGCAGCAACTTTTAGCAATCTTTTTAGAAAATTTAGGTCTTATTGCCAATTATACAGTCAAATTTTATAACAAGTATGATTGGCCTTAACGTGGTGAATAGGCCCGCCACAAAAAAATTCTCTAAATTTTACAAACAGTTCAGACATCAATTTTGTCTCTGTTATTTAGATTGGTTAAATATTAAACATATGCGATATCACAATATTTGCTAATTATTTATTTACCTTAATTAATTTTTTGCAACTAAAAAATTGTGGCTGTACTTGCAAGACCATTTTTTTGAGTGCCTAGAATTTTATAGAATGTTTTTCGCGCCAGGGTATATTTATCGTTCTTATTCCCTAATAAACTTTGTAAACATATTTTACAAGTTATTATTATGTCATTTTATGTTGTTTTATTATATAAGCATTACTTGTAAATTCCCTACACGCTATATATCCCATCTCTAAAGGTGATGCGTATGGTAAAAATGCAACGATTTCTTAAAGTTTTCGTTTCAAATATAAAAAAATAAATATCTCGTATTTCTATTATTTTTGTAATATGACAGTATCAAGTTTTTATTAATCTAATTCATTTTCCTTAAACATAGTAAATAATACTTGATAAATTAAGTTTTAGACAGGTGAAGCATCTATACCAGAGTTACCCTGTACATATGCCATTATGTTCAATATAATATGTACCTTTAGGACATTAAATTGTGCCACATGAAACAATATTATAGCAATATTTTATAATTATTTCACAAGATTATGTAAAAATATCAAACTAACATTCTACTGTTAAACATGCATCTTATTTTAATGAAAATGCACAAAATTTTTAAAGCCATTTAACTTGAATATTAAATTATACAGTATACAATAAACAATATATGATGTATATGTCGACATATTTCGGAAGGTGCGATGCTATTAAAAAGTGTACGCATCATAGCGCGTGTTTTCTACATCAAGATCTCAGTTGACGCAAATGACGAGAAATCCCTCCGGATCCCTCGATACCTGACAATCTGAAATCCGAAAGGCAAACCGTACCGTCGATCTCTCGATCTATACGAACGAGCGAACGAGCGAACGAGCGAACGAGCGAACGAGCGAACGAACGAACACGCATGTACATGGGACCGTGCACGACGGGCAGGACACGTCTCGAATATTTTACCCCGGGAGTTTTTCCTCTTTAATTGATTCAATCGGCGAAAAACACGGCGAGACCGGCTTCAAACCCCTCGGGGGTTTTCGTCCTCTTCCCCTCCGCGTCATCCGCGCTTCCGACAGCCAACCGCTGTAACGAGACGCCAGAACCAACCCCCTTCCGAATAGAAACGCCAACCCCTCTTCGCGGTTAGTCTCTCGCCCGTTCCTTTTCCTCTTACCCCCCTCCCTCCCCCTCGCTTACCCCTCGTCGCGGTTATCCCTTCCCGCATTTCGACCCCCCTTTGTTCTTTCTGCTTATCGTCTCCTTTTCCTCCAATGTTTTCCTTCGCGCGCAAACCTACCTTCCGTCTTTTCCTTCTTCGCGCAATTAAACGCTTGTTACTGCTTTCCTGCTCTGTGTATTCCATTCCGTTCCCGACTTTTTATTTCTACCATAATTATGTTTCATCCTTTTTATCACTTTTCTGTTTCCAGTCATTTCATCCAGTCTTCTCTGCAGAGCGTGCAGAGTCTGTTTCATAAGATTTTTTCTTCCATTTTCTCATGCATCTCTGTATGCAAGATTAGCTAACGAATAAAAATTATCACATAAAAAGCATATTAATTAAATCAAGCAATCGCGCGACGTTATTCATTTATTTTATAATTCTTTTATTTTTGTCGCAATTATTTTTACGTTTAATATTTTTTGTATCTGTTCTTTTCTTGATGTATAACGATGCAGTTCTGCATTCGTATTAATTGATACAAAGAAAATGTTCCTGCTGTATTTTGTAGTTTATACATAATTACATTTACTCTTGTCGTAATTATTTTTACATCTAATTAATTTATTATATACAATATAAGTATGTATACATATATACATGTGTATATAAAATTATTGATTTTAGGATAGACTTTTTGCTAGAGTTTCTTTACGATAAACTCTTCCCCGTCTTGGTTTAACCCCTATCGGCGCACGTAGTAACACGATATAATACGGAAACATTTATACACAGTCGCCGAGAGCTGAATAGTTGCCGTCGTTTATGCGAAGCCGGAAGCCGGTCCTCTCCTCGAAGAGAAGAGTACGGGACGCGTGTCGGGAAATGGAAAGGGGTGGTTGTGTCATGGGATGCGTGGGGGAAGTTTCTGCGAATGCGGCAGAAACTCTCGCGGATTTTCCGTTTGTTATTTTAATTAGAGCCTTCGGGGCCTGCTCTTAACGAGTGCTTGGCTCTCGTCCGCGTTTATTGTATCCTTCTGAAATGACGGTTGTGTCGTATCGTCAGACTCGTGTTGGTGGATCGTGAAAATGCACATTTAGCCTGTTCCTCGTTTATTTATGCCCTCGCGAAATAATCGCACCTTATCATAATGTACGTCATAACTAAATTATATCCGTAATCGTAAAAGGATTTGTAATCGTAATTGATAGGATGTCAAATCAATTCCATATGTGGCTTTTTTATATTCATTGAGAGAATTATCTCATTAATACATTGCTGAAAAACAAGAATAAAGAGTAAATAAATTATTTTCTTGTGAAACATTTGTTCACAAGTTCGAGTTTGAAAAAATTTATTAATTTGCAAATATAAAAAAGCAAACATTTTACGATATGTTAATAATAAATATGTCTAAAAAACGTTTTATCGTAATGCTATAATAAATAACCATCTGACTTTTTTCGAGTATAGATATTTCATTTTTTTTTTCTTTTTTTTTTAAGGTTGGGGCTTTTTAAAACACCGTTAAAAAGAGTTTCAATGTCGTAAAAGTTTTCGTTAGCATCGGTTTTTTACTTGGTTAGGCAGAAAAAATGATAGATGTTGTAAACCTTTTGTTGAGAATATTTCGCCGTTATACAAAAAAATCATAACGAAAAACGGCGGGTGGGTACCATCGAGCATAATATTTCCTCGAAATTGAGTGGGGATACGTCGTAAAACTGTAAAAATCCGTTATTTAAAAACTTGACTTTCGGTTCTTTGTGTGTTGTCCCTGTTGACTCCGGTACTTCTTTTACCGTTTTTTGATGTTCTTCATAAAGAGATTTTTTTAGGTTGACTTTGTTATGAAATACCTCGCGAAAAGAGCTTAGTGTACTTTTTATTCAAAACTTTTCTATCATCACACAAATATTTTATTTTAAATCAAAATTTTCATTAAGACAGATATATAAAATTTTCAAATATAGCGCAAATATGCAATAAATTCTTAATACTCGTTCAGAGTTGGGGCTAATTGATACAATAGTGCGCGCGAAATATTTCGAAATTTTAATTTGGATATTTTAATTTGTAAAAATTAAATACACACACACACATATAAAATACTCATTACGTATGGTATTGTATCGGCGTTGCACAGTAAAGTTCAGAGAAGCCGCTTTTAATAACCCGGATGCGGATGCTTCTACCTAGCAGTGTCGTATTCGAATCTAAGGTTCAGACTAGCCTAATCCTCAAGGTAATTCTACTAAGGTTCTCTAACCTCACCTATACACGATATCGCATGTCCTATTATTTATTCTTTTTTAGCATTTTATTTCAAGAGAAAAGTAAAGAGAAAAATATCGAGGATAGAGAAAGGACTAGGTATTATAAAGAAACATCTTCAAAGTAGTTTACCGATTATTGAAAAAACTTCCATTTGACTTGAAATGCTGTATATTAAATATTATATACTTCAATATAAATTACAATATATTTGTGTGTGCATGTATTTTAGATATATATAAGTAATATTTAAAATGTTCTGTTTATAATAGAAGAATATATACTCCTATTAGTATCAGTATATGTATATATATTGTAGCAAAAACTCACTAGACAGCACAGAATATTCTATGAATATTTTTAAAAGAGACAAATGTTCTTTTATTAAGAAATTTCGGAATATTCGGAATATAATAGATGTATAATGTTCTATGAATATACATAGACTATTCCATTCAAAAAATATTGGAATCATAGATGGATTATTTCAAATTCGTCAATGTCAATAATAGAGTTATATTATTTAAAAAAAAAAAAACTGATGTAAGATTTGTTAATATAATCAATTCTTATCTATCTTCACTGAATTTAAATGTATAAATAATTACATTAAAGAATCTTACAACAGTTACAGAACTACTTTTTCTGCTGAATGAAGCCATTAGTAAATGATATAACACACACACGCACGCACATATTACTATCCATATTTTTATACAATATTTGTAAAATGTTTTATATGAAGATACGTAGAATATTCTATGGAACATTATATAAAATATTTTATGTATATTTATAGTTAGCCATTCGAATATGCTATGAATATACTATTAATTAATATTTGACCATGTTTTTCATCGAACCAATTGAAAATTGTGTCATAATCGATCATTGATAATTGCAGAGTTTATATCGTTAGTAGGTTAATAGTTTCAAATGTTAATATCGGTGCCATTCTTACCGATATCCATGCTACGCGCAAAGAATAACTTGAAGTTACTCGCACATGAAATGCATAGTATAGCACCAGAAAGGAACATGAGAGCGCGGCAAACCCGGCCTTTTTTTTATAATATAATGCTCGAAACTCCCCGCACACCAACAACCTCATCCATTTACGCCCGGAATGTGAACTACAAGTCACGTCTATTTTGCGACCGTGCTGTTAAAATCGTTTCTCATAAAATGAATATGATTCGTGTCTTCCTTTAGTAAAATAAAAATCGTATTTAAAAAATCATTGTTTTATTTTTTTAAATAAATGTCCATTTTACGAGAGACGATTTATCGGTAGTAAAATGAATGTTAGCGCGAATACGAACCACATTCATTTTACGAGACACGATTTTAACGACACGGTCGCAAAATGGATGTGACTTGTAGTTCACATTCCGCGCGAAAATGGACGAGGTCGTTAGTGTACAGCGAGTTTCAAGCGTTATATTATAAGAAAAAGGCCGGCTTTACCGCGTTCTCATGTTCCTATCTGGTTTAATTCACTCCTAGCACGGAAGAGAACCATAAAATCATGGATATTGTCTACGGAATTGATAGACATAAATCGGTATTCAAGTCGTTTTTTTGTTATATTTAAGATCGTCCCAAATTTTAAGACGGCTTAAGATATGTCATTAACCAATCACAGAACCATACTAGCATCTTAAGATATTATTCAAGATGGTTTTGATCAAATTCGATTATAAATATTGGTTACAATGTCTACATTTTATCGACATAGAAACGCACCAAAATAGAATTACAGCTAAATCGCAACCGCTCTCAGGCTTTTTTTTATTGAAACGACTAATTAAAAAGTTATACCAAATGCTATTTCGCATATGTGAAAATCAGTGAAAATTGTAATATATTCATTTATAAAAAAAGTATATTTCACAATAATGCATGCTCTATTTTTTTACACTCACTCAACTAATCTGTCACAATTATATATCGACAGTCAGTAAGGTAGCAATAAATAAAATTAATTTAAAAAACATTCTTTCAAATCACTTTTTAACATTCCGTCTCCCTATAGCTATTTACTGTAAAGTTTAAATAAAAAGAAGATTTTAAAGGCAATATGTGTGTTATGGTTGATATATATAATTTTTTTTAAAAGAAAATTATTTTAATGATAATTTAATTATATGTATTTAAAAGTTTATCCATGAAATAGATAATATTTTAATAGTGCGATGCGACTCGTACGGTATATTTCAAGCAGCCGACAGTTCTTTTTTTACTCCTCAATCGGAATTATGAAGAATATTCTCGTCTATTTTGGTACTTCCTTTCCTTTCTTAACACTCCGCCGCTCTTCGAGCAGTTGAAAAGTAGAAGCCACGAGATTTCACGCGCACAGGATACGATTAAAATAAATTTCTTTTTGAAGACATTTGATTAGGATGTGTTAAAGATTTAATGAGTCTTACGTAAAAAATTACGTTCAAAATTGTTAATTTCAATATAATGATTAAATAAAATAAATAGATGCAATATTAACGTTTACTTATGCATTCATATGGTTTACATATGGAACACTTTAAGGAAACTCTTTATATTTCTGGATTGTAAAGAAGATAAAATCACTATTAAATTATTGAAACAATTCATGTATAAAAAATATATGATATTTAACTGGGACACTCAGTATAATGCATATAAAGTTTTTGTAATTTTTTTTATTATTATTATTATAATTATATACATTATTATGATATTATTGTTAATTTTTTAATTTATATTTCTATTATCTTATTTATTTTACTTTTCTTTGCATCGAGGCCTTAAAATATAGTANTTGCATCGAGGCCTTAAAATATAGTACGTCTCAAAAGTAGTGCAAAAATGATTTAAACTTTTTACTTTCTTTTTTCAAGAGGTGTATAAAAACAACTTAAATGGTTCAAGTCAAATAAATATCAAAAATTTATATATAAATTGTATATTACACACCACACACACAATATTAAATATATATGCATATATATATATTTTTTTTAATTAAAAATTATAGCGTAATAATACATAAATAAAACTTTATTGTTAAAGTGCAATTGGTTAATACCTGACATCTTTTTCATTCCTATAGATATGTATAAGGCGCCTATGTGCAAAAGAGATTTTGGCATCCCTTTTACCATTTTTATTTACCAATTTTTTAAATAAAAAGCCGAAAATGTTGTAATTCTTAGGATGGAAATTTAGAATAATTCTTTTTCAATACACTTTTAATATCTAATAATTAGAATATAACAAAATAAATATTGTTTAAAGATAAACATATACTTATTTAATATAATAAAAACAAAAATAATAAATGTTTATTTCATATTTCAATTATTTAAACTATTTATAAAATATTAATTTTCCTAGCTTTCAAGCTAACAAAGTTTTAATAATATTGCTTGTAACAATAGGAATCAAAATTTCATGTTCTTTGAAGTTATCGACAACTTGAATAACTTTTTTGAGATATAGTAGATCTTAAATAATTTTTTTATTAAACGCGAGACGGCGAGGGAAGCAGAAAACTTCGTAGTTAAGAGATAGAGAAATGTGTTCTCCGCATTGCCCTATATTCTCTCCTACAATATTTCCCGTATGCCTTCGCGTGTGTGAGGTCCTCTCGCTGTGCGCTATCTCTATTATATGTATAGGGAAAATGGAAGAGAGGGAAAGAAAAAGGAATCTTTTTTCCGGAAGAAATTCCTCCCTACGAGAGAAGAGCGAAAGTCGAAACTCGAGCAGTCCAGCAGGACCGCCGCATGTATATGTATATTTCCTATATATTTGTCTGTCGAATGTGACACAACTGCTGGCGCTATTTAATAATGATATAATAATGTAAGAAAAAATACGGAAGCGGGCGGAGAGAGAGAGAGAGAGAGAGAGACGTAGGTAAGCTCTCTTTTTCGTGCATTGACGACAGACCAGCTCCAGATGTTGTCTGCCAAACTAAACGCAGCAAACGTGTGTCAGGATTACGCCCGTGCGGGGTGATACTTTGGGCCATCTCGCCGTGAGAAAAGACAGGAAGTGAATACATGTCCCGGCAGGAATTGCTTAAACCGACTCAGGAGCAAATTTGGTGAAGAGATTCAAACTGTATATTTCACTGCAGTGTTTGGACTTTTAATAGAAATACATGTACAATGCACCTTGCACCTAACATTAGGTAGTATATGTATTAGAATACATAAACATATTAAAGGAAATTATTTACTTTGAAGTTATAGATTAAGCTCACACGATTAATACAATGCTGTAATATATCTCCAAGAAAAATAAATATATTATTAAATATATATATTTATATATTGTATAGAAGAAAAGCACAAAGCATTGTCGCACAAGGTTCACTCATTCATTATAGCGCATATTTTGCAACAATTTGCAACGATTGCCAGCTGAATGCAATGCATTCTTAAAAAAATAATTGCCCCTATTCCACAAGTAACTAGGCAGCTATGCCATATCATTATCTGCCTTTAGCCAACTCATTTTTTAAACGTAATAATTTCGAGGCAAAATTATAATTTTTAGAATTTAGACTAAGTAATAGAGGATGGAGTGGGTTAATTGCGAATAAATCTAATTTAATTGAATTAATTCTTCGCCTAGGCGAGCCTGTGGGCCCTGTGGCCGTGTGGCGAAGAATTAATGGTGGATCGTATTCAATTTCCGTACTAAACGACCACACCGTGGCCAACTCTGTTGGCTTCCGAAAGCAATAACGCGCATACGTATCTACGCTTCGTCACCGTTAACTAGTCTTGCTCCTCCACCCGTTTCCTTCCTTCCGTTTCCCTAATTCCGTTTCCCGATTCGTAACGCTCGGCAGGCCGGTTGCG
>QKQZ01055172.1:0-14325 GCA_003595255.1 Solenopsis fugax | reverse complement strand
TATATATATATATATATATATATATGTGTGTGTATTTTAATACACATTATTTCAGAATAATTCGTACCTCATAATAACTTATTCAGTCAAACCGTGAGAGACTTATGTGTTTCTAGCTTTAGCAACATGAAGCCTACTTTATCGATGAAATAGGCAATCTGCGATGATCTGTCGTAAAAAAAAAAAATGATTTCTAAAGATATAAAAATTTTACGAATAAGCTTTGAGATATTTTCGTTCTCATTTATGCATGTGTGATTCCCAAAAATCGAGTCAAGAGACTGTCCTCTCCCGAATTTATTCTAAAAGCATTACTTAGATTCTGCCGTATAGAGCGAATTTTCGTCCCTTGATTGATCAATCGCATTATGCGCAAATGCAGCTTTATTTAGAATTTTAGAGCAAAGTTACTCGCTTTCACTCACTTTGAATTCAGTTCAATTCAGTTGCTGATTTGACCAGCCTCCGAGACTTAACCTAAGTTGACCTGAGTTGACCGATCGCGACTGTGCTTGTGCTCGCATTATTTCCCTGCTTCTCCCTTTCCGTGAATGTGCGTTCGGAGTGAGTATCGCGTCCTTGTAGAATTTATTTTGTATCCGTATTGTTTACTCGTCATCGTCTACCGTTTTACGGAAACATTACTTCGGGCTCATTCGAAAAAGAATAATGTCTTGTATTTTCTGAATCGTTTTGCACCTCGTTAGAAATTTCTCATCAAATTTTTGTTTTATTTCAGGTTTATCTGACTACTCTAATTAACCATAAAGAAAAGATGGTAAGTGAATGAATCTACCGTTTACCTTTGTTATATTTTGCGCGTTTTTAAAGATGTATAGAAACGTGTACTTCATATTATTACATTTATATCAGTGTATATCTACAACAAAACATAACCTATAAAAAAGATTTCGGTCAATGGTTGTGTGAATTATTTCATTTTATATTTTCAGCCACGAGAAATCAAAGAGATCAAAGACTTTCTGCTGAAAGCCCGGAGGAAGGATGCAAAGTGTAAAGTATCTTTAATAATTCAATCTTTTTCTTTACGAGTCATGTTTTGCAAAAGTATAATTCTCTTTCTCTTTCCACAGCTGTGAAAATCAAGAAGAATGCTGACAATGTCAAGTTTAAGGTTCGCTGCTCTCGATTTTTGTACACCCTTGTAATCACAGATAAGGAGAAGGCTGAGAAGCTTAAGCAGTCCTTACCACCAGGTATAACAAACTCGAGTGCATCCTATAAATTAGATTTAACAATATTTTCTAATATTTTATCATTTACATATAACACTTTTTATAATTGTAATATATTCTGTAAATTTTTAACATTTTAAGCCTTCAGTTTTTAATATGATTGTAATTTTTTTTCTTAGGTTTACAAGTAAAGGAAGTAAAAAGGAGTGAGCGTGTATAAATGATTAAATAAAACAATCTTAAACACGAGTTTTTTTTTAACTTCCTTGTTATTGGTATAATAAAAGCTTCATATTGCGTTTCGACAAATTAGCATTTTACTATTTGTCTTTTTTATTGAGACATACATGCCCCGTAAGCTTTGATATTTTAAAGAAAAAAAAAACTGAAAATATTTCAACAAGATATCAAGTTTGCACTTTACATTATAAAATTAATAATGTAGACTACAGTAAAACATGAGTAATAAGAGCGATTTCAAATATTTTTTACTTGAAATTTGTAAATCTAAGTATAATGTAGAATAAATGCGACGTTACTCGAACATGATAACTTATATATTCTGTGCATATCTTAAAACGTATACATCACGCAGGAGAAAATAACGCCCATCCTTTCCTACCTACACTTGGTATAATTTTAATAGACATACTTTTTTTCTTTTGTTCAGTATTTGCTTCCGCTTTATTCATAGCCAATGACGCCGAAAGCAAAAAGTTTTTACTTTTTACATTATAAATTTAAATAAATTCAGTTCTCTTACTGTCATACACAATTTGCTTTCAGTAATACAAATATTCTGAAAATTCTTTAGTCTCTGCATTAATACAGGTATATGTTGCTCACTCCTATCTTATTCACACAGACTCTTCACTTCAAAAAGAGAACGCGCATACATTACATACTTCTAATAGCAAATTATTCATGTTTTGATATATTTCTTTGTTTCTCTCTTTCTCTCTCTCTCTGTCACACAAATCGAGAGATTGAATTTTCTCCCTGTTTGTAGAACTACAGACTATATATATGTATATATAAATTCTTTGAATAAAATAAAGATACTGGGACTGCAATGTTCTTTATTCATCGCATTCGTGATAAGTTGCCCTACAAAAACAAAAAAACTTTTAATAGAATGTAATTGGAATACACGATTGTAAACACAGGAATTGATTAAAAAATGATCAAGTACCTTTGCTTGTCTCTATTACGTTTAGATAATCTTCTTCCATGGTCACGTGTTGCCAACGTATATCGTTTAGTATGTGCTGGATTTGTCCTGAGTTCCCTCATCTCGGAGATCTTTGCTTTTTCTACCTTCTGCATAAACTTTGAAATAAGTTCTGAACAATTGAGATTTTTCTCTGGTTCCCAAGTGTCGTCGTTTGCACTGAATCCTTTCCATCTGATTAAGAATTCTTTTGTGCCACTTTTCTTAAAGCGTACCTCGATTATTTTCTCAACCTCAAATTCTTTTGAGGATTCTTTACCATCCTTATTATTTTGCTCATCTAGAAACATGATACAAACGTATAGAATCATTTTCACAATAAATAATATTTTAAGATTTCAAAATTTGACATACCATTTTCTGATTGTTTCTTGGAAGAAACTTTAGACTTTTTAGATTTATCTGTTTTGGGCGACTTCATGTCTTTTTCTTTCTCTTTTTCTTCAATTAAATATTCTTCTATCAACTGAGGACAATTTAGATCCTTCTCATTCTCCCAAGTATCCGCAGTTTCCCCGTAACCCTTCCACCTTACCAAAAACTGTCGACGGCCTTTAATAGTACGAAGATTGATGAGCTTCTCTACCTAAACAAAATTTTTTTAACAATTTTATAATTAAAAAAAAGTATACCTAAGGATTTGATATTTTAAAAATATTAATTATTAACAGGAGTCAGTCGAATAATTTATTTCAAATAAAACTTATTTCAGATAAATTAAATCAACTTACTTCAAAGAAAAAATATAAAATAGATCTCAGAAATATATTTATAACATTTTTGAAATCTATTTTATATTTTTTTCTCCACCAACTCCTGATTAGTCATTTATAATCAATTATTGTTTATTATATAGAAATGCCTGACAATTTGCATGTTTAAAGTACAACAGTAACAAAATTCTATAAAAATTTATATAACTTTTTATTTTTTTAATCTTGTTATTTAATGTTTTAAGTACTTTTATTTCAAAAAATAAGCTTCAAATAAAATCGAATTTTTTAAACAAAACTAGGGGCATTCCAACTACTTGTACGTGAAGTATTCGTTTGTCGTCCTTGTTGCTAAGTTAGCTTCACGTATGTCTCGCGCGCTTCTTTCTGCGCGGTAACATTCGTCGGATGGAGAAAGGGGCGAAGGGGACACGCGGCTGATCAATCATCTTCGTGCAAAGCAAACGACGTCGCAAACATTAAACCTAACATCAGGAAAGTCAGATACACGAAAAAAAAAAACAATACGTTTAGATAAAAAAAATGGAGGAGGAAACATAACTATTCCGCGATAATTTTTTAACCGGTCGCTTGCTCGCTAATCCGAACGTAAGCGGCGATCGGCGACGCGCAGATAGAGGGAGGGGGAACGGTAAAGTAAACACCGCCATACCTCGTATTCGTCGTCCTGCTCGGACTTTTCACGGGCGGAGGTGGATGCCCCTGGATCCTCCTTCTTCCGACGCTTATTCGGAGACGGTTTCGGGCCGGAGGATTTCTCCCCGTTTTCCCACTCTTCCGCGGTCTCTCCGGTGTCCGCCGTATCAACGGCGTCGTTGTCCGTATGCGCTGCCGACTTCTGCACTGATGCACCGCGCGACGAGCGTCTCTTCGTGGCGGACTTCCGCGCGCTGTTGTTCTTGCCGGCTTGCGTCTCGTTGTCAGCGTCGCTGGCCGCGCGTGCGCCATTTTCCTCCGACTCGCTGTCGCTCACCGCTTCCGATTTTCTATGCTTGTTTTTCATGCCGAGTCGACGCATAATACCTTGATGATGCACTTGTCACGTAGCCCGTCCTCGGTTCCTGTTGATTCTTCGACAACGATTACTTTCAGCGACCGCAGTTGATGGCACCACTCTGGTCTTCCTTGCTTGCTTCTCCTCCTCCTTCACCCCCTCCTCCCCTCGCCTCTTCAAACGTCGCTGCTCGCCGCCTCTCTTCCCCTCTCTTCAGTCCCCGCACGCTGTCGTTCGTTTTCTCTCGTTTCGCCCGCCTTCCCCTTGCTCGCATGCAAGAGCAATAGACTGACGAGTTCGTTCCCGCCGCGTCCCGAACCGCTGCAACGAAAATTCACGCTCGTATTCGGCGAGAATGCGCGCGCATTCTGGCTTCTAACGCGCGCCGCCGGCCAGTATGGCTAGCGGGAATGCATTTTTCTGCGCATGCGCGAGAAATCAGTCACGTCCACAGTGCATAGCTTTTTTGCGAGTTTTGTCGATGTAGGGACGGGGTTAGATAAAGTATAAGTATATTATTATATATTATACTTATTTTTTTATTTTTTAATATTTTTTAATTAAATTGAATTAAATGTGGATTTTTATATTGGAAAGAAAGCCATTAAAAAAGAAAGTCATTCTTGACTAGATGAGAATATTTTTAATGGTTGGCTTATGAATGTGATACTTTACTGAAATCATGTGCATGGACCATGGTATGTGTAGGAATGTATGAATGGAGCTTTTTGCGAGGAAAAAGTGATATAATGGCTGTTTTCCAGCTAGTACTATTTTTATTTTAAGACTTAAATAATGTCTTAAGCTGCTAATACGACAATATTTTAAGATTATATAATACTTAAGATGGTCTTAAACAAAAAATTGATTGTGAATACTCTCAATTTTTGATAACTAATGACTGACCAATAATCTTCCTCTGTACAACTTAGATCATGTTCATAGTATAAATGAACAATAATTATAGCACATTAAACATAAAATATTTTGATGATACTGGGCGCTTTACATTTAGTTATACAAGTCGACAGAAGTTTGTCTATCTTTGTAACTCATTGAATACCAAAAAAGATAGAATAATGCAATTGTCATATTTTACACGCTCATACTTAGCTTTTCATAGAGTGTAATATAATTGGAACATTTTATGCTTGACACAGTATTACATTGTGTTATCTTATTGGAAAATAATAGCGATAAAAAAAAAGTATTACCAGTGCTATACTGACTTCGGCTAATTCCGAGTAAACTCGGAAATGTTCGGAAGGCTGCACAACGCGCTACACAACATCTGAGATACACAATATCTGAGTCAAGTACTGTCGAACATGACCGAAGTTGACCGAAGTCAGCGTAGTAATCAGTGTCCCCTTTACATCTATTATCATACTTTCTTGTCTATATTGGTAACTAATGCTCCGTTCACACATTCCTAAGATATAGACATCTGCGAGAAAATGCGTCTCAGGTAGACGTAATGTAAAAAAGCATGGTGATTCATTGTACTATAATGACAAATGAGCTGCAAATGAGCTCAATTTTTCGACCAATCAGGAATTGAATTTCTCCAAAAGCTCAAAACTCTATTGGCTAACATTTACACTACTTTCAACCCACTGCGAATCGGAATGTCACCTTGTTATCTAGACGTAACAACACTGGCTGCCGTGAATTGGAGTTTGTGAGGTCGGTCCTTCAATTCATAAATAAATAAATTAATTAATTAAAAAAAAAACCCGATCCCTAACAAGAGTCAAAGATGAAAAATTAGATGACTAATTCCATAACGTATCAAATTCCTTCTGATGTATCCGAATTCACGTATTTTCTCGAGACTATTACATATCTTCGCGAGACGGAAAGGCCGTTGGGACTTTCCGCCAATCGATAATGCCGCGACACTGGGAATACTAAGCATGACTTGATAACAAATCGAGTGTACTTGGTCTGATTTCAATGCCAGCATCTTTCAATATTTATCCAACGAGTATTCCTCTATTTTCTTTTAAGTTGCCGAAACTGCCAGCTGTACCGTTTGGACTGACTTCCGGTTGATTTCCCTCTCACCTCCGTGATGAGTAGGTCCTATATCTGCTTTTCGTTTCAATTACACTTTTTGCACTTTGCTTCTTTGCCCCCTCTCACCATCTGAAGTACGAAGTATGTCCACGTTTTACTTCACTTCGAAACAATAAGTGCAGGAGAGTGCAGCTGAAACGAAGCCCATCGTATGGCGTGCATGCGTCGTAGAATTTTTAAGGAGATCAAATGACTGTTTCGACGAATCTGCGAGATGGATGACAGGACGCTGACTGTAGCCATCAACACGAAGCGAAAACCCGTTCAGGACGCGATTGGACCTAGGCTTATATTTCTACTGTACCTTTAAGAACGACGTCTTCTGACTGCTTCTGACACTGCCGGCGTTAGCGCGAGACGGCCATCTTGATCACGGATATTACCGGAAGACAACAGTGCAGTTCGAATTCGTCATCAAATCGATATACTAAATTAAATGGCGTTGCACGGATTTTAGCGGAGTCATGATAAAGCGAGAAAACGGCCTACCGGCCTCCCCTCTCTCGAACCTTCCCTTTAATATTAATTGCGGCGTATCGAATCTATCAACTATGATATAAAAAAAAAGAAAACGAAATGATTTATTCAAAACCACTCGAGATTCCTTCCCCCCCTTCCTTTTTCGCTTACGTCATCTCAATTGAAGGATCGAGGGCAACAATCATTTGATGTTAAAAAAGAATTTGAAGAGACCTTATGATTGAAAGAATTAATTTCAATTAATTCTTCGAGGTTTTTCGAGACACATTTTTTTCGATCGATTGCACTCGATCCCTTAATTGACGTTAGCGACTTGACAAAATTATTATTGTCGACAATATTAACACGAGAATAGTTATTTGAGTTTTTAGGATTGCAAAAACCCCAGGTTTTGCGTAAACGATCACTTGGGGTTTCTACAATCCAATTAAAAATTGTTAAAAATTATTACTATTATTATTAATTGTATATATTACTTGATTATCGAGTTGCTGGAGTGTAAAAATCATTTCAGGTAACTATTCCTTTTTAAGGGGGCCGTTCCGTATTTAAAAAATTGTTTGGCCATTTTTTAAATTTTACGTTCTTAAAATATACATATTTAAGAATATTTTTCAGTTTTCACAAAAAAATTTTTATACTTTTTAAATAGAGGAATAAATTATGTAAAATTCAATCTTACTTAATTCATTTCTTACAATTTGTAAAAAAAATTTTTAAAAATAGGTTTGAAAACAACCTTAAAAACGGAACAGCCCTCTTAAGGAAACATTAAAACTCAAGAATATTATTGAAAATCTTAGACTGGAAATTCGCTTTTTCGCGGTTTCAAAATCGACCAGAAACGATTGCAGTATTGCACACCAATTTCGTTTGCCTTGCCTCCCGTCGTTGTCTTGACAACGTTGCGATCGAATCGTTTATTTAGTGCGCGACCTGTAGAATAATATCTTTCGCTTCCTCTTTTTTAACCTGTTCCCTGGGCTTAGTTTTTCTCTCTTCCTTACTAAACAGATTCTCATGAGCATGGCCAAGTTCGTGAGTACCTACGAAAAGCCTCTGCCTCACATTGGTCTGCCTGACTGGTATACCAAACAATGGGAACTCCGACAAAGCGCGGACGTTAGAAGATCCGAGGCCTGCAGGTTGCGCAATTCAAGCAAAACCGCTCGTTCCGAGGGGAATATGAGGACAAAATGGGATACCTACATGAACGATACTCGAATAACGGACAGGTAACCGCGAGTTACTGGCAAATGTTAATTCCACCGGTTCTTTGCCCTCTTGCACAACTAGAATTAGTGCAAGAGGAGAATGATTTTTCATTTTTTATGGGAAGACATACATTTCCAATTTAATATTTTGTCTCGCCAGAGTATTAGAGATATCGAGATGGAAGGATGTGTTCGAGGACTTGCTGCAAAAATTACTAATCGAGATACGCTTATTAAGCGACGAGAAAGCCAGCACACAGAAGGAAATTGAAGATATAACTCGTCCGCTGCACATCACCAGCGAATGCATTTCGACGAGGGACTGCCGTCGAAGAACCGAGCTCACATATGACGAGGCTGATATTGAGCTGAAGAAGGAACTCCGTATGATCGCGAATATTCACGAAGCACTGACCAAAAGGTGATCAACCTGATGATATATAACAGAACAATTAACAAATTCTTTTTTTCTATTTTTAATTCTTTTTACTTGACAGAGCACAGGCTGCATGGGAAATGTTGAATCGCTTGGAAGCTCTGAAATTTAAGCTGAGTTCAGACATAGAGGATAAGAATGAAACCATTAGAATAGACAAGGAGAATCTCGAATTGGATTACTCTTCTGCAAATATAAGTTACAAATCGAAAACGTTGGTTACTAATAAAACAAGGTAAGGCATTGCTTCTTTATCACAATAGTAAATAGTATTATACTTTACCCCTTTCTATTTCACCAGTTCAATCACATACGAGGTTTGGTTGGACCAATGTCGCTGTTCCAAGTTGTCTGCCGAAAATGAATTAAGTGAATGTTACACTTTTCGTGAAGCTACACGTGTAATGAGAGAACATGCACGAAACGACATTAAAGCTCAGCAAGATGCGACGGATTACACTTTGAGGAAGAGAATTTACCAAACGCAAAAAGCCAGAAATGAGGCGGAGTGGCAGAAGCTGAAGGTATGCATGGTTAAACATATTTCTCCTTGTCTAAAATTTTTATCATAAATACACAGAATAAGAATAAATTAAACAATTAATTAAGAGGATAATGAAAATTTAACAAATATCAAATACGTGGTAAAAAAAAAGTGAATTGTTCTCATCTGCATTTGTGAATTCAAAACAGGTACAGAATGAAATGGAAATGTTGGAAAACGAAATAAACCAGTTGGAAGGAACGCTGATGAGTAAAACAGATGTGGTGAAATGCGTGGAGACGCGATTGGAAAATCGCATTTATCGGCCTGGCTTGGAGCTCTGTAAGGACCAAGTTGAATCAGGCTTGAAGAATGAAGCCCTACAATTAAAACAGACTGCAGAGGATCTCGTTAAGATGATTGAGCGTACAAAGTATGTATTGATATTGCCAATTAACAGAGTCATTTAACATTTCTCTTTCCTTAAGTGCAAGCTTTATACTTAATTCTCTAGAGCAAGCTACAATAGTCTGGAATCTTTGCTCATACGTATCGACAAGAATTTAGAAGACAAACAGCACTCTCTGAACACCGACGTTATGTGCCTGGATATGAGAGCGCCGCTAAAGACGGGGGACAGATCGCGTTTACCTAACGAGACGGACCGTAACATCGTATTGACACGCATGGAGAAAGAGATTCCATTGGAATCCTAATTCGATTCCATTCGGATTAATTTCGATTTGGATTTTTAAAACGTGATGACTTGAGATCCGATCTTTCTAGCTGAACTTGTTGCACTGTTCATCTTTTTCTCTGGAAAAAAAGGAAAGAACCGTGTAAGAAATTCAGCTAAAATGAATCATTTGTAGCTACTGCACTTAAGATTAAAAAGCACTCATCAGTATTCTATCTTCATATATATATCGCGCTAGAAAATCAAGTTTCTCGATTAAAATGCGACGAAAGTTGTCAGATTTGTAAACCTAACCTAACTTAATCTAAACTACACGCGCATCGTGGAGCCTTACCGACTTTTTATCTTCCATTTGTATTTCGGAAATTACGTGTTCCTGCGTGTTTCTTTTTCATGATTCGTGATAATTTCTGGAACGAGAATATTTGTATTATTTAAGACCAGTTTGACATGCCTATGAATTTGCGCGAAATTATCCTGTGCATCAACATGTCGACGGAGATCCATCGGTAACGCGAGTATGGAACTTCACATTTTCGGCGCTAGATGTCGCGAGAGCGCAGAGTGAATGGTGCTGCCCTCTGCAAGGCAGAGCGTTGCTCGAGTAGTAAGCAAGAAGCGCTACGAAGATATGGTCGCGGGAGGGCACCAGTGTGTCATCAAAATCGCGTGGCTGCTTACAGAGATATACCATTTCGCATATATTTAAATTACACAACACACAAATTACAGCGTAAACATTATAGACAGACCGTAAGAAGTCGAGAGTAGGAGGTGCGTACAAATTTTATTAGCGCGCTTCGCAGCACGCTCGTCGACTCTAATGCTGCGTATCTGCAAATGAGGTATATTTCACATTTATATATAAGAGTTAATCGTAAAGTCGATTCAATAGGCGGACAAGCGGGACAGTCGCTATCAACGAGGGGAAGACGAAGGAGACGCGAGGAGGAGAGATGGAAGGAAGGAGAGAAGTCGAGATATCTCTGGTGAAATAATTTTCATATTAGTTCATATTTTTAAGAATTTTCCATATTTTAAATTTATGAAGATTTCTAAAAAAATATCTTGAACTTATTATATTTTCGATTTTATAAATTTTCTTCGGAATCTTAAAATATTTCAGAATTCGTACATAAAAAATTCTTTGAAAAATACAGACTTTCTGAAGGGTATAAAAGATTTTAAAAATTTACTAAAAAGTTATTAAATTATAATTCTGAAAGTTATGTGAAGAAAAGTTATGAGAAAAATTTTTACCAGAGTTGGGTGGCGAGACGAAAGATCTACGACACGGGAATGGGGTACGAGCGAGTGGAAGAGGAGTACACTAAACAACGACGAATACGACAACGACTTGAAGGAGTCAATTTGGAAGAATGCGGTGACGAGATAGACAGGCGGACAGACAGATATAAATAGACGGCGTTACTTCGTTTTCCGTCGAACGTTTCCGTAACTACGTAACTACATAACGATCCGATTGATCGGTTATTATTATACAACGATCGCGCGTTGTATACAAAGCGGTGACTACAGAATTAGAATTTTTGGCCTCTCGCGCGCGCTTCCGAGGTGGGACATGCTCGTATCGGCACGTAACGGAACGTCCAGATACGCGAAATCGCTTTTCGCCGACGCCTCTCTTTCTCCGTGTGCCAGGGACGGACGATGGCTTTTCGAGGCCTGAAGGTGAACAATCTGATTTGCTAGCGATGACACGTTAAAAAGAGGACACATCTTCGTACTTATAATTTTAAAAAATTGATTAATATTACGCGGAAGAAAATTACATCGAGGTTCTTTGACAAGATTTAAATTTCAAGATAAGTCTTTGGACACTTGCCAAGCAAGAATTATTAAAGGGACACGTAATTGAAAGAGGTGGCAAATATCGTTAGCCTATTTTGCGATTTAAGAGATCGAGACTCGAAGAAAATTCATTCTCTGCTACACGAATCCGTCCCTGACTATCGCTACAAATTCGTGTCTGTTGCGTTTTTCGCACATGATTTAGACGTACATACATATACGCGAAGAGTTGTACGCCTTTCGCGCGAAGCACGGTGAACGACGAGCGATGGATCGGATCGAATCGATCGGAGCACGCGTGAGAACGAATTATTCCCGGCCCATCGCTTCGCGTAATATACAGATAATATTACACCAGCTACATGGCTATCAGATGCGTATCTTCTGCTTTTTCTTCTGCTTTTTTTTTACACGTATACACAAGCGCATACATAGACTACCGCGTGTGTAGAATACGCATATAAATACACATTCGCATATAGCACACGGACGCAGCATTCGCCCACACACACAAACACACACACACACAAATACACACACACACACCCACACGTGCACGCGCACATCGACCGCCATAAGACACCTTATCTCTTCAAGACTACGCGAATTTGTACATAAGGCATCACGATATCGTGTCGTTTCTCACATACGAACGTGATAACGGCGAAGCGTGATACTCGCTCTTCTATCTATCTGTTTCTGCTATCGACGTGGTTCGGTAAATATCGCGGCGAATTTCGCGCTAGCGACGACTATCGAAATGATGCGCGCGGCGCGAGACGCGGATTAAGCTTCTTCGACTTAAGCTCGACCGTGCGGACGATCGTTTACACGCCAAACAGGATATCTCGAGTCGCAGCCAGCTTCGAGATAGCGATAATTTCAAGATAGCGCTTGCCTTAATCTGGCAAATCATTTCGCGAGGGACTTGACAGCGTCGCGAGATGACGGCTCGTANAAAAAAAAAAAAACACGAATGACAATGGCGGAACTTCCGAATGTGCGCTTCAAATTGAAACTTTTATAAATAGAAATTACGTAAAAAAGATCGCGGAGAAACACGTCCGCGTGGGAATAAAAAAATATTCCTATCGTCCGCGAATGCAAATATTTCAACAAAACCGTAGTATCAAGTTGGTCGGATTCGAGGTAAACGTTTCAAAGTGAATGTGTAAAGGAGGATTATCGATATGGAAGTTGCCTTTTAAAACGGACGGTTTCGCTTTTACTTTCCAAGAGCACTGGCTTCGCTTCTCTTCGCACGAGTCGACGGCTCGATCGGGTCCATCCGTCGGTGTGAAGTTACGCTATAGTTACCGAGGAACGGGGATTGTATTATCCCTCGCTCGGGCTCGTCCGTGAGTGTATGTACAGCGCTATGACGAAATATTTCTTCGCGATCACCACCCACACCGAGGATGTATTTCATCACGAGCGCTTAACCGAACGGTAGTGAGCGTAACCGAAGCGATCGAGTCGAAATGGCTCGCAACTCCACGCTCTGAGCGAGCGAGCGAGCGAGCGAGCTCGATCGACTCTCCGCTTCGCTCCGATACGTATATCGCGAATCGGGACCGACGATCGGGCCCGGAGTCGACTCCGAATTATATCCGTAGCGGAATCGTATTAATATCGAGGACACGATGCAGCCAATTCGATTACGCATCGACGATTGCGCAAATAGTCGTACGTGAGTCGAGGTTCGCTTTCGTTCGCGAATCGAAAGTCAATTTGAAAAAGAGCCGCTAAATTCGCACACTTTCCGAAATCGATCAACGGGACGACGCGACGTACGGAATGAGAAGCGTAGAACCGCGTAAAAACAACGTAAATACATGCAATATTTGCAACGCGAAGTGTGTCATAGATATCGCTCCATTTAGATAGATAGATAATATCTGAGAAATAGTTTTCACTCTTATTTTTTCCGATAATTTCTACACGTTTCTGAACTCTCAATATACTCCAACTTAACAGTTTCGAAAAGATCCGCGCCTCGAAGCCTGAATGGCGAAAAGCACGCAGCGCGCGTCCAACACAGGTAGTCGAGAACGAACGGGAAGCAAAGAGAAGATCTCTCTCTTTCTCTCTTTCTCTAGTCCATACTCTCTCCCGCTCTCTTCACTTAGTATGCTGCTTCGGGAGGTGCCGCTTCATGTGCAGCGCGAGATGATCACTCCTGGCGAAGGAGCGCTCGCAGACCCCGCATTTAAAGGGCTTAGCCCCGGTGTGCTTGCGGTAATGCCGCGTCAATTCGTCGCTCCTGGCGAATCGCCACTCGCATTCCGGCCATTGACACTGATACGGTTTCTCGCCTGGAACAGCCAACAAGAGGAGAGACATAAGTGAACACGTGTGCATGGTGTATACTGTATATGTCCGAGAGCGATTGCAATTATTACGAAAGATAAGCGACTGGAATTGCTGACTTATTAAACGATTCATTCTTAAGTAAAGCGATGAAGACACTCGCACATTCGCACATGCATACCCAACGTAGGCAATTTAATCGGTTCATTTTCTTCCGAGATACTTGACTTATTTCATCATTAATTTCTATAATGGGTTTTTTAATCTATTCTTTGCATTTTTTTCTCTCTCATTAATCTAATGCGAAATAAATATGTTACGTTTCAAGATGTACGACGGTCTTTTTGCATTCGAGTCGCGCGCACTATTCTGCTCGAAAGTACGAAAGCGTATCGATGAAGCGATACTAGAGCTATAATAGAGGAGGTCCGATCGGCGCGACTCTCGAACGTCTCACGAGCGAGAATTCCGTTCGAGTTTCGAGACTGCGGCGACCTATTAGAGAACAAAGCGTTGCTCTTTGTGAGATAGAGCCGCGGGATGCGGTATACTTAGGTACATACCCCGTCGCGCTTCTCAGCTGCGAGAGATGCAGCACGGTGTGACCTTTAACTGTACCTGCATGCCGCAACACGCTCACCTGTATTCTAGCGCAATC